>APFE030880545.1:67634-88436 GCA_000404065.3 Pinus taeda
AAAATCATGCACAAAACCATAGGTTGGTCCGCCCAACCTAACATAGGGTCCAAAACCAAAATTTTCCGGGGCGCTGCCCCGGACCCCATAAAGTGGGGTTACGGGTACCCCTCATACCCCCTATTAACTATGTGGAAAGAATATAACACAACCCAACATTGAGCACATCCAACATATTTGCCAGCAGGTCCATGACATTCTGGAGAAATCAAATGCCAAGTACAAGCAGCGACATGATCAACATTGAGTGCCACACAAGTTTCAGGTGGGCGACAAAGTCTGGTTGCATTTGCAAAAGGAATGCCTTACCAGAGCCTATCGAAAACTCAGACCACTCTGATATGGTCCTTACACCATTACCAAAGATGTGGGAGATAATGTATTTGAGCTCAACATTCCCCATTCCTTGGGATGCACTTAGTGTTCAACATGGACCGCTTTTGGCCATACTTTCCACCATTACTAGACACATCCAACATTGCAGAACAACTCACACCCAAAGAGTTAAATCCACATTGCATGGAACAAACTACAGCTGATTGGATCATGGACACATAGATCAAGCACACTTACCAACAGAATATCCAATTGTATCAAGTTGTCAAAGTAGGCCAACTCCTTCACCAAGGCAAGTGGCTCACCAGGGACCAAGCTCAACAGAAGTTTCCTCATCTCATGTAGGAACTCAACGCAATGGGGACCATTGCTTCCTAAGGGGGGAGGAATGATCTAGGGGGGTATTGGTGGCCACCTACCAAATCCACTTGGACACCCACCATTGTTTCTTTAATCTTTTCAGTTTCCTTAATTGTAGCCCAGTTTATTATTTTTAGCAATTTTTCGGGTCCTGAACTTCTGGAACTATTTTGAGGCCCTAAACGACATTTTTTGGGAAAAATGGGAGCAACATAGGTCCATGGACCAATGTTTCTCTTCCCAAAGTTGTATTTCTCGGATAGATCTTTCTAACGAGATACTGTGAGCGTCAAATGGAGATCGTATGCCAAAGTTACGACCCCAAGAAGTTGATGTACCAATTTACCCAAATGGGGCCCACAGTTTGGTGTTTCATCTTCTAGGGTTAGGTTTTGGAATGTTAAGGGGTTTCCATTGTTTTTCAACAATAAATATGCCTTCAAGCCTCATTGTAACACAGTTCAGAGGCATGTAACGACCACATCTCTTCTCAGAGATAAGCTACCATCGCCCTAGCTGGTTTATTTCCAACTCTGTTTGTAAGCATATTTCGGTATTTTACATTAATTAAATGAAGTATTATTTCCTCTGCATCTCTATGTTTATAGTTATCTCTGTAATTTGTTGCATTCCTATTTAAATCTAGATCAGCCATCACAGAGACAAACATAGGAGACAAGTGCCCCTACATCAGGGCAACCACAAGCATCAAAAGAGCCAGAGAGATCAGAACAGCCTGAAATCTCTATAGAGTTAGCTCCACCATAGCCACATCCAACTCAAACTAATATGAGAAATCCTCCAGTTTTGCAGACTCCTCTGAATGAGGAAAAGAACTTAAAAAGAGACAGGGAAGTATCTACCCCTTCTAGCATACCCACAGATCAACCCTTTGCTAAGAGGCAAAATTTGAATCCATATTTAGAGGAGGAATTTATTGGGGAAACTAAAGAGAGCATGAGGAAGGAAGCGAAAAATAGTTTACAAACATTCCCAACAGGTGGGACACCCTCAAGTTCACAAAGGAAAGTGCTAGAAAGACAACCCAACACAGAGGTTTCATCCTTCAGGGCTTCTTCTGAGAAGATTATAGATATAAAGGGGAAGTTTAAAGATATCAAGACAAATAATGAGAAGCTAAAGGCCCAAGCCTATGCTCAATACTTAAAGATGTCCCCTACAAACCAGACTAGATCGATGTCAGCTTTTGACATCAAAGAGGGAAAAATGCAAGTTTCTTGAAACCCACAATGCAGCAGCCAAAATCCTTGGCATATTATCTCAAACTTAATTTTGAGGTTTTGGCTAAAGACATCCACCCTATTGATCAAATTGAACTACACAAGAAAATGGGTGAGATGGTTTATTCAACATTGACTAGCAAAGCAATGATGGCTCATAGACTACAAAATTCATTGAGCAACACTACGACCCAATTACAGCTAGAGAAAGCCTCCTCACAGGCAAAAGATAATAGAATAAAATCATTGGAAGAATTAGTAATTGAGTTGGGTCATGACCCAAAAGATGTTAAGGCAACAAAAATCTTAATCAAGAAAAAGAATGAAGACATAGATACACTTAGAAAACAATTGAAGTTTCCACCACTCATTCACCCTCAGTCTAATGAGGTTATAGAGAAGAAAAATGAAGAAGAACTTATGGACTTGGTCCTTAAGTTGAATGCACAATTAAAGGAAACTAATAATGAATTAGAGAATGTTATGAAACCATCTCAAGAAAAGATAGAAAATATAGATCAACGCCTTAGAATTCAGCCTCTTCGAGGGGGCAACCTCCTTTACATTACATAAATTAACAATTCTTGGATGATACAATTGAAAATACCTCCTTTCTATATATAGGAGTCTAAGGGGTCATAACATAATCCGAGCCGACATCACAATAATAATGTAAGGGCACAATAATAACAATAGTGGGCTTCTATGGGGCACAATAGTAATAATATGGGCACTACATGGGTACATCAATATAATAAGTGGGTTATACTAATAATAATAACGGGTTACACTAGTAGTATAGGGGCCTAACATGCCCCTCTCCTTCAAAAAGAATTGTCCTCAACGCTTGAGTAGCTCTTGATGCTTCTGTATAAAATTCTTGTCCTCCCATGTGGAATCTTCAGCTAGTAAGTTCTTCCACCTGATCAGATACTCTGAAATTGATCGATTTCATAGCTGTCATGTTCTTGTTTCTGTGACTGCTCCAGGTTCCAATATGATTTTTCCTTCCTCTTCAATTTTTGGCAATATTTCTTGAATTGGGATCTTTTGAAACTTTTGAATAAGTGGCCATACTTCTTTGTCCTTCTTCCATTCATCCCTTGCTTCGTTTATCCAATCCAGTTGGATAATAGAAATAGCACAAAACAATGCTTCCACATCCTCATCCTTGAAGAGTCTTCCCATTCGGTAAGGTTGCCATTTTTTAAGTGCATGTAGTATTGCCAACATTCCCTTATCATAAATAGCTTGCTTGAGATGTAGCAGTAAAAATACCCAATCACCTACATCAAAACATTTTTCACTATGATGTTGATCTACCTGTTGTTTCATTTGATTTTGCACCGAAGTGGCGTTATCCTTTAAAAGTTGGAGGACTTGTTGTTGATGCTCGATGTTATCTTTCACTGCTTGAACCTTTTTCTTCTTGATATGTCCTTCTATCTCTAGAGTTTTGGGAGTGGTAATTTCTTCCAATCCTTTACAAGATATGGTCGGATTCATTTCTTGATGCTCGATGTGATCTTTTACTTCTTGAACATTTTTCTTCTTGATATGTCCTTCTATGTTGATAGTTTGAGGAGTGGTAATTTCGACCAATGAATTACAAGATATGGTTGGATTCATTTCTTCTTTCTTGATGTGATCTTTCACTTCCTGCACCTTTTTCTTCTTGATATGTCCTTCTATCTTGAGAGTTTGAGGAGTGGTAATTCTTGCCAATGCTTTACAAGATATGGTTTGATTCATTTCTTCATTCTCTAGGTTGAGTCTTGGTATATATCCTCTTATTTTGATGTCTCTTGATCCTTTTCTTCCCCCTCTTCATAATCTATATAAAATAATTTCTTCTCAGCACACTTATGACCTTTAGTGCCTTTGCTATCGCAATTGTAACACAACCCTTTTTCTCTTTTTTCTTCCAATTGTTGTGGTGTAACCCTTGTAGGTTGTGGAAGGCTAGGAGAAACAACACTTCCATATTTATAGTTGTGAGGGGTAGACTTCCTTGTTGCCATAATTTTACTTTCTACTATGTCATAAAGCCCTTTTACTCTTTCCAATTGTTGTGGTGTTGCTCTAAAGAAGGTGTTGCTCTTTGTATCCTCATAATGTGCTATCATTTCCTCCGTAAGAATTGACCATGTAACAAGTTGTTTATGAGAACAAAGCCCTTTATATCATAAAAATTGATCCATTTCTAAATATGAAGATGCAATACATACCTTTTGTAATAGTGGTGCACCTTGTAGATCAAAATATTGCTCCATCTGAAGTATCCAGTTTACCGGATCCTTGCCATCAAATTTCCTCATATCGCCTTTTCTTGATTTTAGGAGCTCGATCATTAAATGACTATAACTCTGTAATCTCGGTTCTTCCAGTTCTGAACTTGCGACCTGCAGTAGCCCTCTGCGTCCTTTTTCCAATGCCACCAGTCTGATCCAAATTGGATTCTCCAAGGAAGAGTTATGCCAAATCTCCCACAGTGACCTGATTATAGACTAGTTCAGTAGAGTGAACTTGTACGACGTGGAATTTGTCATTGTTTCAACCTTTGGCTTTGAAAAATATATACCCGAAACTATAGTTCGTCCTCTTTCTATACCTTCTTACGAAATCTCAATCCGATGCTCAGAAAGAAAGTTATGATGATTTTCCCCAGATCACCTGTTTGAAATGTCATTCAGGAATCTGCAAAAGACCGAATTCCTCAAATCATATCTCCGCATATTTTATGATCAAATTCCATAGTAAAAATTCCAAGAAAATTTTGCTTAAAAAAACTAAAATAAATTTATATACTTTACATTATCCATTCCACTTCTTCTTAATGGTAGGGACACCATGTACTACCATTCCAATCTCCCATCGTTATGAAACTACTTGCTGTCAACATCCACATTATTTTATTCACGGATGGTACCCACATTGTTCGATTATTGAATTCAATAATAAAAGATTTCCATAAAGTTCCTACCCAATCTTGAAAAAAATGTAATTATATATTATTATTATATGCTTATTGCCGATATGATTGGCAGCGTTTTCAGTCATCTTATCTCACTATAAATATCAAACTAATTACTCTTAATATTTGTATTATTTTATTAGTAAATAATATATAAATTAATTTATAATAATTTTAAGAATAAACCTTAGTTGAAATATGTTTTAAAAATGTTTTTAGTTAGAAGATTATATTTTTTACTCAAAGAAATATGTTAATGGCGAAGGCATTTAGAAAGAGTAAAATCTTATTTTTTTTGAAACTATTAGATAATAATTAATAACACAGTTCTTTAAAATCAATTTATATTTATAAATAACAACCAATAATAAATGTCTCCCTATTAAATTAACAACTAAATTATAATAAATTTTCTTAATATTTATAATCCTATACACCCCTTCCACCGTGTACTATCATCTTATCTCCCCCACAAATATCAAAGTCCTTTGCTTGAGGTACTATCAAAGTCCTTGCTTGGGGT
This sequence comes from Pinus taeda, assembly GCA_000404065.3. NCBI lineage: Eukaryota > Viridiplantae > Streptophyta > Pinopsida > Pinales > Pinaceae > Pinus > Pinus taeda. The sequence goes on from APFE030880545.1 coordinate 73,069, forward strand.
GTCCACATTGCTTTTTCCACATAGGGTGCCACATTGTTTTACGATCGACTTCGATGATAAAGATGGCCTCAAGAATAAAGGGGACCATCTAAGTTTACTTTAATTTGAGAGGATCACTCCTAACCGAAGCGTCCCCACTTACATGTTTGTTCGATTGCCCAATTAATAAGTTATAATTATGACCTTCAGATTTATGTAAATGGTAGTGTACTTCAATAAGGAATTAGAGATTTTCTACATCAATGAATTATTTTATTAGATATTAAAACATTTTATGCGTATGGTGGTATATTTTAATAAGAAAGATTCTTTTGTTTGAATGAATTGTTTTATTAGGTATTAATTTTTTAAGTGATAAATTCATTATAATAAGTATATATTTATCTTAAGTATGGATTTAGTATGTATTTAGAGATTAAATTTTTAGGTGGATTTTTTTTAAAATACATATTTAAAAAAAAATTATATGCGTTTTGATACAAAAACATTGCATTTAGAAGAGCAAAAGCTTAAAAAAGAGAGATATCTCAATAATTTATGTCTCTTGGACATTAATAATCCTGTTCAAAAGATGATATATATAGATCATTATATATTATATATATATATAAATAAACCATGGATTTATTAAGTGAAGTGCCTCCTCTCTCCTACTCAATTGTTGTCAAAACGGACCCCATGACAGTCTCCCTTGGGACCTAGGTTGCATACTTTTCCTCTGTCCTTGTCCCAGCAGATGGGTCCATCCTCTCCTTCCTACACTATACATCGACACCTTTGTTCTCTTCTACATTCGTGATCCCACCCTCCCATTTGATTGCTTTGTCAAAATTTTCTCTTGTGGACGAACCCTCCCCTATTTTCTCGACCGAAGGTTTTCCCATTCATGTTCATGCCCCTTTAGATGCTGCCACTCTCCCATTTTTCACATCAATCACCTTCCCTTGTCCCCTTCTTCTCACACTGACTTCGTATGTAACCAACTGATGTGGGAGATTCTCATTGGTGGAAGATCCTTTTCAAGCCCGATACTGACTATCCAACTGGCAAGCATTGAGCCAGTTAAAATCAATAGAAAATGTATTAAGCACAAGGCAAAAGGACCGAATCTGGTTCTCAGGGACGAGGTTAAGCTAACAACATTTCCAGGATGGAGAAGACAACAATAGTTGGCCATTTTTCCACCAAAAGAATGGTGATGGATATCCTGTGGAAGCGGACCTTTGACCATTTGGTTAGATTATGGGTTATCTGCCATGTTGTTTGATCCTAGCCAAATGATGGTTGGGTTGGATTTGGAAACGAAGGAGGACAGGGAAAAATTCGCCAGAGACACTCACATTGAGACTCTCAAGCTTTATTCCTAAAATGGTGGTTCATGAATTTCGATGTCCACTCTGAAAAGCTTTTGGTGATCCCAGTATGGGTTGGCAATCCAAATCTATCTCTGCATTTTTGGTTGGGAGAAGTGTTTGAAGAGATAGGGAACATCCTATGGTTTTACTATGAAGCAGACCTCTTTTAGAAAAACTGTCTACATGGCTATGGTGAGCATTTTAGTTGGCGTCAACTTGGATGCAGGTTTGTGAGGCTCCATTTCCATCCAAGTGGGTTCAAAAATTCACAAGCAACTACTTGATTATGAAGGGATCCCTTTCTGTTGTGTTAGGTTCCACTCTTATGACCATCTGGGTTGGGATTGTCCCCTAGGTATGGTTAAGAAAGTATGGATTCAAAAGACACCATCAAGCTCAAATTTTGTAAGTGTCCATATGAAAATATCTGAGAAAGTAGGGCTTGGAGTGAAAAGCAGGGATCCAACACTTTCTCTTGATTCTGTCGACAAAGAATTGGTTTCTTAGGGAGAACAACTCTCAGACAATATACTTCCTCAAGACCAAACTCAATTGGAGGATATCATGGTTTCTTTAGACATGGTGGTATCGAGTACCAGTATGTCGTTATCCTCCCCCTCTCTTTCATTACCTTTCTCTTTTTTCATTCCAATACCTCGATATTGTTCTCCCCCAAATGTTTTTCCTTCTATTTCATGTTCCCTCTTAAGGATTCCAAAGTTGATTTCTCCCCCTCTTCCCCATCTATGTGCTCCTTGAGCCAACCCTCTCCTCTAAGCCCATTTTCTCTCCGTGACCCCTCACCCTCCCCTCTCCCTTCTTGAGCTATCTCACACCCCTACAAAATTCTATACCTCTCTCTAAAGCCTCTTAACTCAGATTCCTATGTTGAGAATTTTTTCCCTGAACTAGGTGGGGGTTTGGGTATGTTAGATGATCATGATTTTCCATGCTTGGGAAGGGGGTGAAAATCAAACATCTCATTAGCCATGACACAGGATTCCAATGAAATCAAATTAGGGAAAAAAAATGTCAATTTTTGGGGCATTTAGAGCTTCAACCCCCCCAAAGCATTTTGAATGAGGACCCTCTCTTACAACACCAGGGGTCTAACCAATCCATCTTAAAATCTTGGCCTTTGAAGGTTGATTCTCTCCACGAGGGCTTCACTCAATGAACCTTTGACATATCACGTGCGTTCATGGAATACTAAACAATACCCTTAATTTGCCTACATATTGGAAAATACCTCAAGAAATCACATTATTTAACTGCTTACCAATAAGAACCCAATATAACTCCCAATTTAAAATACCCCTATATTAACTAGATATTGTAGGTATCCCTTTTTTCATTAATATTTATTTACCCCTTTATATTTTTTCGCTGACTTTGAGATCCATTTTTTATACCTGCCAATATAAAATCCCTTTACCCCCATTTATATGCTCAATATATTATGTCATTTTTCCCTCAATATATAACCCCAATATAAATGCATGTGGTATGATATGTCCCCCCTAGTGAAGCCCCTGTGATTCTCTCACTCTTGCATCAAGTCATTCTTTTGTATGAAACAATGATGGATGGCCCCAAGGTCATGGTTGCATTTTCCTCCCTTCTCACATAGTGATCCTTCCACTTCATAGATGCTTGTGGGAAATCAGGGGGCTTAGTTACTGGTTGGTTGAACACAAATTTTCTCCACTCACTAGCATGCACATTCCACTCCTTCCTTGTAGCGTGCTTCTCCCACAAGGACTCTAATCTTTCTTTTGTCTATGGCACAAATGTTTATGGGCCATATGCAGATCGAACACCTTATTGAAAAAAAATCCTCAAGCTGCCTTGTTTTGATGCAGACTAGGTGGTTGTCAGTGGTGATTTAAACTTAACAAGAGGTCATTTTGAAATTTGGGGGCCTTCAACCCAGATGGACCCCTTGACATATTTATTTATGGAGTACATTGATTCATCAGGATTGGTTGAACCACTCCCTACTCGGAAAAATAAGACAATAGGATATGGCTATGTGGAAAAGTGACTAGATATATTTATGATTTTAGGAAAATTTCTGGATACACCCCTATAGATTAGATGAGGGACCAACCTGAAGGGAGATTAAAATCATCTACCCATCATATTGGATTTGGAAGTTGGCCCCTAAAAACCTATGGCCCCTTTCAAGATGAATGCTACATGGATGGAATACCCCTCCTCCTTCTTGGAAATATTGAAAAGGGAATGGGTCCCCTTAAACCATGACTTTGGAATTTCTCCCCCTTTACAATTCTAGGAGAACCTTAAAGAAAAGGTAATTTCTCAATGGGAAAAAGAGAAAAAGGAAATGTATGAAAAACAATTATAGGAGGTTGAAAGAAAATTACACTATTCGGTGTTAAAATCAAACCACTCCTCCTTCTCTAAAGACTAAAAAAAATAATTAAAAAATTTTGAGAAAAAAAGAAGGAGCATCCTACTTGAGAAACAAAAAGAATGGAGACTAAAAAGGAGAGCATTATGGCTACAAGCAAGAGATGAGAACACAAATACTTCCAAATCATAGAAAATGGTAAAAACCATTTGGGAAATCAAAAGGGAGCATGAATCTAAGGAAATAACTTTCAATGATATTGCAAAGGAAGGCTACACATACTTCCAATATATATTAAGAAAGGAGAAATGAGAAAATATAGACCAAATCCTCTAGATAACTAGTTTCTCCCCTTACTTTATAAATGAGGAAGAAAATGAGAACCTAATGAGAGAAGTATCCAAGGATGAACTTGAGATGGTCCTTCAAATATTCCAAAAGGACAAAACTCTTTGGTCTACTTATTGAATTTTAAGAGGCTTCTTATGATTTCATAGGGGATTACTTATTTGTTGTCATTGAATATTCTAGAATCCATGGGAGAATTTTAGCACCTTTCAATGCCACTTTGTGGCTCTTACCCCAAAATATGATAATCCCTCCACTTTTGATCAATTCCACCCCATCTCACAATTTAATAGTATGAAAAATATGATTTCAAAGATTATTGCTCTCAGATTAAAACCAATCCACTCCGAAAATATCTCAGTTGAGGAATTTGGCTTTCTAAGAGATAGGTAGATCCATGAGGCCATTGGGCTTGCTCAAGAATGTATTAATTGTACTCACAATCACAATTATAAGGATATCAAATATAAAGTGGATCTATCCAAATAATTTAATAGAGTGGATTAGATCTATAATAGACTTATCCTTCTTCATCTAGGTTTTAACCCTTCTTTCGTCGATTGGATATATAGCTATGTAGTTCTTCTTCCATGGATATGCTAATAAATGGTTCAACATCTTCATTCTTCAACACTGAGAAAGGTCTAAGGCAAGGTTGTCCATTGTCCCGTATACTCTTCCTTTCGGTTGTTGAGGATTTAAGAAAGGATTTGTTGAATGCTAGAAGAAGGCACTCTTTGAAAATAATTAAAATCTCCACGACAAGCTCTCTATCACATCTTTTATTTTTAGATGATATCATTATTTTTCTTGCCATGGACTATGGAAGTATATAGGTGCTAAAGCAAATTATTGACTCCTTCTCAGATGCCATAAAAATGATTATAAGTTATGAGAAGTTTTCCCAGTATGGTAATTCTTTGGACTTCAAAATTCAGAGTCCGTTCAAGGAATTATCTAAAATACCCCCTCCCCATTGGGGAATTCTATGAAATATTAGGTTATTTTCTAAAACCCGATAACTAAAGCAAGGAAGATCAAGAATGGATTATAGAAAAAATTGAGACTAAAATAAGGATTTGGTGCAACAATTGGTTGTCAAGGGTAGGTATGCTTGTTTTGTATAAGGTTACCCTAGAGGCCATTTCGGTCTACTAAGCCTCCCTGGCCTGAATCCCTAAGGGTGCGATCAATAGATGAAAAAAAATATCAATGAGGTTCCTTTGGGGAAGAAAAATATAGAATAAACCCTTCACAACTTGGACACCCATTGCTCACCTAAAAGCTCTTGGAGGTTAGGGCTTGAAAGACCTTTATTTTTTTCGAAATCCCTCGTAGCTAAAGGAGCATGGAAAATAATTCAAGAATAAGGAATATGTGCACCAATAATTCAAGAATGCGTTTTGATACAAAAACATCTCTTAGAGAGCAAAACTTAAAAAAGAGTTATATCTCAATAATTTTAATGTCTCTTGGCACTTAATAAATCCATGGTTAAAATGGATATATATATATATATTATATTTATTATATATTGTTATGTATATGTTATCATGTTTATATACATTTTCTATCATATACATATACATATTTACATGTTATTTATTATAATATATAGTATATATATATCCATTTTAACCATGGATTTATTAAGTGAAGTGCCTCCTCCTTGTGAGGAGGAGGTGAAGTGCCTCCTCTCTCCTACTCAATTGTTGTCAGAACAAAACCCATGACAGTCTCCCTTGGGACCTAGGTTGCATACTCTTCCTCTGTCCTTGTCCTAGCGGATGGGTCCATCCTCTCCTTCCTAGACTATACATCGACACCTTTGTTCTCTTCTACATTCGTGATCCCACCCTCCCGTTTGATTGCTTTGTCAAAATTTTCTCTTGTGGACGAACCCTCCCCTATTTTCTTGACCGAGGGTTTTCCCATTCATGTTCATGCCCCTTTAGATGCTACCACTCTCCCATTTTTCACATCGATCACCTTCCCTTGTTCCCCTTCTTCTCACACCGACTTCATATGTAACAAACTGACGTGGGAGATGCTCATTGGTGGAAGATCCTTTTCAAGCCCGATATTGACTATCCATTTGGCAGGCATTAAGCCAGTTAAAATCAATAGAAAATGTATTAAGCACAAGGCTAAAGGACCGAATCTAGTTCTCGGGGACGAGGTTAATCTAATCACATTTCCAGGATGGAGGAGACAATAATAGTTGGTCAATTTTCCACCAAACAAATGGTGATGGATATCCCGCGGCAGCAGACTTTTGACCATTTGGTTAGATTATGGGTTATCTGCCATGTTGTTTGATCCTAGCCAAATGATGGTTGGGTTGGATTTTGGAAATGAAGGAGGATGGGGAAAATTCGCAAGAGACACTAACAATGAGACTCTCAAGCTTTATTCCTAAAATGGTGGTTCATGAATTTCGATGTCCACTCTGAAAAGATTTTGGTGATCCTAGTATGGGTTAGCCATCCAAATCTATCTCTGCATTTTTGGTCGGGAGAAGTGTTCGAAGAGATGGGGAAAATCTTATGGTTTTACTATGAAGCAGACCTCTTTTAGAAAAACTATCTACATGGCTATGGTGAGCATTTTAGTTGCCGTCAACTTGGATGCAGGGTTTTCAAGCTCTATTTCCATCCAAGTGGGTTCAAAAATTCACAAGAAACTACTTGATTATGAATGGATTTCTTTCTGCTGTGTTAGGTTCCACTCTTATGACCATCTGGGTTGGGATTGTCCCCTAGGAATGGTTAAGAAAGTATGGATTCAAAAGACACCATCAAGCTCAAATTTTGTAAGTGCCCATATAAAAATATCTGAGAAAGTAGGGCTTGGAGCGAAAAGTAGGGATCTAGCTCTTTCTCCTGATTCTGTCGACAAAGAATTGGCCTCTTAGGGAGAACAACTCTCAGACAATATGCTTCCTCAAGACTAAACTCAATTGGAGGCTATCATGGTTTCTTTAGACATGGTGGTATTGAGTACCGGTATGTCGTTATCCTCCCCCTCTCTTTCATTACCTTTCTCTTTTTGCATTCCAATACCTCCATATTGTTCTCCCCCAAATGTTTTTCCTTCTATTTCATGTTCCATCTTAAGGCTTCCAACATTGATTCCCCCCCCTCCTTCCCATCTATGTGCTCCTTGAACCAACCCTCTCCTTTAGGCCCATTTTCTCTCTATGACCTCTCACCCTCCCCTCTCTCTTCTTGAGTTGTCTCACACCCATACAAGATTCTATACCTCACTCTAAAGCCTCTTAACTCAGATTCCTCTGTTGAGAATTTTTTCCTTGAACTAGGTGGGGGTTTGGGTATGTTAGATGATTAGGATTTTCCATGCTTGGGAAGGGGGTGAAAATCAAATGTCTCATTAGCCATGACACAGAATTCCAATGAAATCAAATTAGGGAAAAAAAATATCAATTTTTGGGGCATTTAGAGCTTCAGCCCTCCCAAAGCATTTTGAATGAGGACCCTCTCTTACAACACTAGGGGTCTGACCAATCCATCTAAAAACCTTGGCCCTTGAAGGTTCATTCTCTCCACGAGGGCTTCACCCAATGAACCTCTGACATATCACGTGCGTTCATGGAATACTAAACAATACCCTTAATTTGCCTACATATTGGAATATACCTCAAGAAATCACATTATTTAACTCCTTACCAATCTGAACCCAATATAACTCCCAGTTTAAAATACCCCTATATTAACTAGATATAGTAGATATCCCTTTTTTCATTAATATTATTTACCCCTTTATATTTTTTCACTGACTTTGAGCTCCATTCTTTATACCTGCCAATATAAAATCCCTTTACCCCCATTTATATGCTCAATATATTATGTCATTTTTCCCTCAATATATAACCCCATTATAAATGCGCGTGGTATGATATGTCTTCCCTAGTGAAGCCCTTGTGATTCTCTCACTCTCGCCTCAAGTCATTCTTCTGTATGAAACAATGATGGATGGCCCCAAGGTCATGGTTGCACTTTCCTCCCTTCTCACATAGTGATGCTTCCACTTCATAGATGAGTGTGGGAAATCAAGGGGCCTAGTCATTGGTTAGTTGAACACAAATTTCCTCTGCTCACTAGCATGCACATCCCACTCCTTCCTTGTAGTGTGCTTCTCCCACAAGGACTCTAATATTTCATTTGGCTATGGCGCAAATGTTTACAGGCCATATACAGATCGAAAACATTATTGAAAAAAATTCTTCAAGCTGCCTTGTTTTGATGCAGACTAGGTGGTTGTCAGTGGTGATTTAAACTTAACAAGAGGTCATTTTGAAATTTGGGGGCCTTCAACCTAGATGAACCCCTTGACATATTTCTTTATGGAGTACATTGATTCATCTGGATTGGTTGAACCACTCCCTACTAAATTCCTTCCTACTCGGACAAATAAGACGATAGGAGATGGCTATGTGGAAAACTAACTAGATATATTTTTGATTTCAGGAAAATTTTTGGATACACTCCTATAGATTAGATGAGAGTCCAACCCGAAGGGAGATTTAGATCATCTGCCCATCATATTGGATTTGGAAGCTGGCCCCTAAAAACCTATGGGCCCTTTCAATATGAATGCTACATGGATGGAATACCCCTCCTCCTTCTTGGAAATATGGAAAAGGGAATGGGTCCCCTTAAACCATGACTTTGGAATTTCTCCCCCTTTACAATTCTAGGAGAACCTTAAAAAAAAAGTAATTTCTCAATGGAAAAAAGAGAAAAAGGAAATGTATGAAAAACAGTTATAGGAGGTTAAAAGAAAATTACACTATTCGGTGTTAAAATTAAACCACTCCTCCTTCTCTAAAGACTAAAAAAAACAATTAAATTTTTTTTAACAAAAAAGAAGGAGCATCTTGCTTGAGAAACAAAAAGAATGGAGGCTAAAAAGGAGAGCATTATGGCTACAAGCAAGAGATGAGAACACAAATACTTCCAAATCATAGAAAATTGTAAAAACAATTTGGCAAATCAAAAGGGGGCATGAATCTAAGGAAACAACTTTCAACGATATTGCAAAGGAAGGCTACAGATACTTCCAATATATATTAAAAAAAGGAGAAATGAAAAAATATAGACCAAATCCTACAGATAATCAGTTTCTCCCCTCACTTTATAAATGAGGAAGAAAATGAGAACCTAATGAGAGAAGTATCCAAGGATGAACTTGAGATGGTCCTTCAAATATTCCAAAAGGACAAAATTCTTGGGCCAGATGGTCTCCTTATTGAATTTTAAGAGTCTTGTTATGATTTCATAGGGGATTACTTATTGGTTGTCATTGAATATTCTAGAATCCATGGGAGAATTTTTGCACCTTTCAATGCTACTTTGTGGCTCTTACCCCAAAATATGATAATCCCTCCACTTTTGATCAATTCCGCCCCATCTCACTATTTAATAGTATGAAAAATATGATTTCAAATATTATTGCTCTCATATTAAAACCAATCCACTCTGAAAATATCTTAGTTGAGAAATTTGGCTTTCTAAGAGATAGGCAGATCCATGAGGCCATTGGGCTTGCTCAAGAATGTATTAATTGTATTCACACTCAAAATTATAAGGATATCAAATATAAAGTGGATCTATCCAAACAATTTAATAGAGTTGATTAGATCTATATTAGACTTATCCTTCATCTAGGTTTTAACCCTTCTTTCGTCGATTGGATATATAGCTATATTAGTTCTTCTTCCATGGATCTGCTAATAAATGGTTCAACATCTTCCTTCTTCAACCTTGAGCAAGGTCTAAGGCAAGGTTGTCCATTTTTATGAAACCAACTCTCAAAAAGATAGAAAAGATAGATGAATGCCTTAGAAATAAGCCTCTTCAAGGTGGAAACATCCTTTACATTACATAAATGAACAATTCTTCGATGGTACAAATGAAAAGACCTCCTTTCTATATATAGGAGTCTAACGGGTCATAATATAATTAGAGCCGACATAACAACAATAATGTAAGGGCACAATAATAACAATAGTGGGCTTCTATGGGGCACAATAGTAACAATATGGGCACTACATGGGTACATCAATATAATAAGCGGGTTGTACTAATAACAATAAGGGGTTACACTAGTAGTATAGGGGCCTAACATGCCCCTCTCCTTCAAAAAGTGTTGTCCTCAATGCTTGAGTAGTTCTTGATGCTTCTGTAGAAAATTTTTGTCCTCCCATGTGGAATCTTCAGTGAGTAAGTTCTTCCACTTGATGAGATACTTTGAAATTGGTCGATTTCATAGCTATTGGGTTCATTTCTTGATGCTTGATGTGATTTTTCACTTTTTTAACATTTTTCTTCTTGATATGTCCTTCTATCTTGATAGTTTGAGGAGTGGTAATTCCGGCCAATGCATTACAAGATATGGTTGGATTCATTTCTTCTTTCTCGATATGATCTTTCACTTCTTGAACCTTTTTCTTCTTGATATTTTCTTCTATCTTAATAGTTTGAGGTGTGGTAATTCTAGCTAATGCATTACATGATATGTGTGGATTCATATCTTCTTTCTCGATGTGATCCTTCACTTCTTGAACATTTTTCTTCTTGATACTATCTTGAGATTTTTAGGAGTGGTAATTCTTGTCAATGCTTTATAAGAGATGGTCGGATTCATTTCTTCTTTCTCTGGGGTTAGGTCCTGGCGTATATCTTCTTCTTTTTATGTTTCTTGATCCTTTTCTTTCTCCTCTTCAAACTCTATGTAAAATAGTTTCTTCTTAGCACACTTATGACCTTTAGTGCATTTGCTATTACAATTGTAACAAAGCCCTTTTTCTCTTTTTTCTTCCAATTGCTGTGGTGTAACCCTTGTAGGTTGTGGAAGGCTAGGAGAAGAAACACTTCCATAATTATAGTCATGAGTGGTGGAATTCCTTGTTTCCATAATTTCGCTTTCAATTTTTCTTGCCAACTCGAAGGCCTCCTTCAATGGATCAGGTTCCAAAAAACGAACCTCATCTTGAACGTTATCCTTTAAAGTCCCTATGAAGACATCAATCCTTTGCTTCTCTGGAATATAATTTACCCTTCTATTCAATTTTTGAAAGTCCTGAATGTTCTCTTCCATTGAACCCTTTTGTTTGAGATTTATCAATTGGCTAAAGGAGTTTATCTTTATATCCTCATAATGTGTTATCATTTCCTCCGTGAAAATTGACCACGTAACAAGTTGTTTGCGAGAGAAAACCCCTTTATACCATAAAAATTGATCCGGTTCTAAATATGAAGATGCAATACATACCTTTTGTAACAGTGGTACACCATGTAGATCAAAATATTGCTCCATCTGAAGTATCCAATTTACCAGATCCTTTCCATCAAACTTCCTCATATCACCTTTTCTTGATTTTAGGAGCTCGATCATGAAATGACTATAACTCTGTAATTTCAGCTCTTATAGATTTGAAATTGTGACTTGCAGTAGCCCTCTATGTTCTCTTACCAATATCGCCAGTCTGATCAAAATTGGATACTACAAGAAAGAGTTATGCACAATCTCCCAAGATGACCTGATTATATACCTTTTCAGAAGGGTGAATTTGTATGAAGTGCCACATGTCCCTGTTTTGACCTTTGGATCTGAAAAATATGTACAAGAAGCTACAGTCCATCCTCTTTCTGTAACTTCTTACAAAATTTCAATATGATGCTTAGAGAGACAGTTATGATGATTTTCCCAAGGTGTCTTGTTTGGAATGTAATTTGGGGGTCTGTAGAAACCCTGTTGGAAATAATACTGAGGGGGGGGGGGGGGGGGGTGAATCAGTATTATCTAATCAATATAACTTTTCCATTTCCATATTCATATTCATATACGCTACTTCAGTTAAGGAAAACCGCGTGTATATGCAACTGTGTATAATGAAACCAACGTATATTCAGTAAACTTATAAATCAGTTAGTTGCTTCTTAATGTGTGCATCAGAACATTATTAACCATATGATCAGTAAACATCAGTAGTAAAGCATAGCAAATTATCACACATAATCAACACACATGAACACCAAGATGTAAGGTGGAAAGCCAATGTGGGTGAAAACCACCTGCTGCAATTTGTCTCTATCTTCTTTTAAATTAGAAACTTCTTTTTACAATGATTCTGTACTGGTGCAAGCTTATACCGGTATGCAGGCTGCTACCTGCAGAAGGCTACAACCTTCTCTTGTTCTCCAGCTTCTCCTAAAAGGGAGCTACAACCCCCTTAGCTCTTGTACTAGCTAAGGTACTAGTACATAGGTGCTGACCTACAGAAGGCTACAACCTTCTTTTTCTTCCAGGGACCACATTTCATAAATTTTCAGACTAGATCCATGAATATCAATCAAACATTTGCATCAACCAATCTCCTTTGTACAAACAAATACTGAATCAACCAATAACTCCTCAGAATGTTGTAACTAGAAAATAGTACCAGTAACCACACACCAATTCTGAATCCAGAACACTGCAGCAATAAACAGAAGCAGCTAAAACATATTTCAAAAGACGTACTCTACTTCACTATGTAGAAACTTGCATACATACGCAAATGTATCAAAGCCAACCAGCGTATACGCTATCTTCACTTGGTTAACCTGCGTGTATACGCACCTCTGCTGTGCCGAACCTGTGTACAGATCTATAGAAGATAATTTACCCTTTTTACTTATTCATACATCATTTATATCCAAATTATCATATTTATAGATCAAATCATGCGCCAAATATAACAGATCAAAAATTACACAAAGATACTTCTCTTCAAGCCTTAAGATCTTGACCTATCTATAGAACTTATCCTTCTCCTTGCGCTCAGGTTCCTTCTTGATTCAGATCTAGTTATGCACCATAACCCAATGACTAGTATTCTAGTTCTTGCTCCTCATAAGATATTCAATACTTAAGTCAATACGCTTGCCAAATGATCTCCTTCCCTTTTTATAGTCTTAGACCTTACTCAAACCATGGTCCAAAACCATTGAGAACCAATACTAGGGACCTAATACCTGGGTTCAACACTTTGGATGAAATACCAAGGACCAAAACCATAGGTTCAAATATATCGAACTAAATACCATGGACCAAACATAAGTTTTCCCACATGTATGCTCTTTTCTTTGCATGAAAGTGCGTGCATACGTATATGCGCCTTTGGTCGGTAATCCCGCGTGTATACGCGACTTTGTTAAGAGGAACCTACGTATAACTCATTTTCTTTCATTTTGAGAGCTAGAACTGTGATCTGCCCTTTGAGTGAGTTGCCATCAAGGACAACACCTGTGCCATAGTGCCAAACCTGTGTCATAATGCCAACAATCTCCCCCTTTGGACTTGATGGCAACTTCAAGTCACTCAAAATCATTCTCCCCCTTTGACTTCAAGGGCAAAGGGTTATGCTCCCCTGAATACATGTTGAATTCTCTGCTCTACTGTGCTATCCAAGCTCCCCCTGACTGTAGACAAGGTCTTGCAAGAAGATGTTCTACAAAAGAAACATGACTTTATATATTATAAATGACCTTCCTACCACCAAAGACTCATACATACATCAATCTCCCAACCAAGTGGGGATTGACTCATCTACCCAACCAAGTGGGGATACACCAAGAATTTACACATGATAAAACAAGAACATTACTTCATCCATCCCAGGCATAGTGGTGAAACCAAGATAGGCCGTTACATGAACTTGATAAGAAAAGAAGTACATGACATAGAGACGAAATATCTACAACAACACTATGACAACAACTATCATCAGCAGCATCTGTCAATCATCATTCAGATCAGCAACCATGTTCTCCCTCTGCACTTGTTCCACTTGAAAAAACTATGAATGTGAACCAAGATCTTCTAAGATAATGCCAACAATGCATTATTAGAAGAATATATGCTCCCCATGAACCAATGCCAGATGGTCTCTTCCAGACCCATATCAAACTCTTTTCATCCTGAGCTTGGCCCATTGTTTATCTTTAAACCAACATATACGCGACTGTATCTTCATAAACTGGTGTATGTACGCGGATCATCCTCATGAAACTCGTGTACAACTACTTTTCTCTGAAATAGACAAGATTCAACAGCAAGATGATGCATCAACTACCCCCAACTTCTGTCTGAGGTATTCAAATGACTCCTTGGGCAGTGGTTTGGTGAGTATATCAGCAACTTGTTCCTTAGAGGGAACATAATCCAATTTAACCTTTTGCTCAAGCACTTGTTCCCAGAGAAAATGATACTTGATAGGTATGTGCTTAGTCTTTGAATGCATGACAGGATTCTTTGAAATACTGATTGCACTTGTATTATCACAAAAAATTGAGATAGGTGGAGTACAAGTGATTTGAAGGTCTTGCAATGTTTGCATCATCCAAAGGAGTTGTGTGCAACAAGATGCAGCAGCCACATACTCTGCTTCAGCTATCAATAATGCAATTGAACATTGTTTCTTGCTGAACCAAGATACTAATCTGGAACCCATAAAGAATGCACCACCACTAGTGCTTTTTCTATCATACACGCTTCCTGCCCAATTTGCATCTATATATGCATGAAGTGTGAGATATGTATCTCTAGGATACCGTAAGCCATAGTTTTGAGTTCCTTGAAGATACTTGAAAATTCTCTTAAATGCCTAAAGATGAGTTTCCTTTGGATTTGCCTGAAACCTTCCAACTATTTCCACTGCATGCATAATGTCTGGTCAGGTACCTATTAGATAGAGCAGACTACCAATCATGGAACTATAGATTTGTTGATGTACTATTGCTGATTCATCATTTGCGTTGAGGTTGCATCCTATTACCATAGGGGTACACACTGGTTTCGAATCCTTCATCCCATATTTCTTTAAGATCTGCTTGAGATACTTTGTTTGTGATAGAAAAATGCCATCTTTGTTTTGTTGGACTTGTAAACCAAGAAAATATGTGAGCTCACCAAGTAGGGACATTTCAAATTATTTTTGCATCACCAAGGCAAAGTTTTGACTCATGTCTTCTTCATTACTACCAAAGATGATATCATCAACATACACAAAAAGTATTAACAACTTACCATTGTCAATTTTTATATATATATTGCTATTTGTTGATCCTTTTGTAAAACCTTGTTGATGGAGGTACTCATCCAACCGATAATACCAAGCCCTTGGAGCCTGTTTAAGGCCATAGAGAGCCTTTTTGAGTCTGCATACAAGTTTTGGATCATTTCCAAGAATAAACCCATCTAGTTGCTCAATATATACTTCTTCATCC
>APFE030880545.1:98062-109986 GCA_000404065.3 Pinus taeda
TATCACAATTGTAACAAAGCCCTTTTTCTCTTTTTTCTTCCAATTGTTGTGGTGTAACCCTTGTAGGTTGTGGAAGGCTAGGAGAAACAACACTTCCATCTTTATGGTTGTGAGGGGTATGCTTCCTGGTTTCCATAATTTTGCTTTCCACTATGTCACAAAGCCCTTTTACTCTTTCCAATTGTTGTGGTGTTGCTCTAAAGAAGGTGTTGCTCTTTGTATCCTCATAATGTGCTATCATTTCCTCCGTGAAAATTGACCACGTAACAAGTTTTTTATGAGAAAAAAGCCCTTTATACCATAAAAATTGATCCGGTTCTAAATATGAAGATACAATACATACCTTTTGTAATAGTGGTACACCATGTAGATCAAAATATTTCTCCATTTGAAGTATCCAATTTATCGGATCCTTGCCATCAAACTTCCTCATCTTGCTTTTTCTTGATTTTAGAAGCTCGACCTTGCAATGACTCTAACTATGTGCTTTTGGATCTTTAAGTTCTGAAATTGTGACCTACGGTAGCCCTCTGTGTCCTCTTTCTAATTCCACTAGTCTGATCCAAATTGGATTCTCCAAGGAAGAGTTATGCGAGATCTCCCACAGTGACTATATTATAGACTAGTTTAGTAGAGCGAATTTGTATGACGTGCCACAAGTCACTGTTTCGACCTTTTGGCTCTGAAAAATATATACAAGAAACTATAGTCTGTCCTCTTTCTGCACCTTCTTACAAAATTTCAATCCAAAGTTCAGAGAAAGAGTTATGATGATTTTACCCAAGTCACCTTTTTGGAATGTAATTCTTGAGTCTGCAAAAAGACCAACTTCCTCAGATTATATCTCCGCAAATATAGCGCAAAAAGCTCTGAAATTGAGACCTGAGATTCAACGCGATGTCTTCGCAAATGGGTTTTTGGTTCAGCGTCTGAAACATCGTAGAGCAAAAGTTATAGCGAAAATGCCACAATGACTTGTTTGGAGCAGTGAAACCCTAGAATCCAAAGCTTTGATACCAAATGTTATGAAACTAGCTCAAGAAAAGATAGATCAACGCTTTAGAATTCAGCCTCTTCGAGGGAGCAACCTCCTTTACATTACATAAATGAACAATTCTTGGATGATATAATTGAAAATATCTCCTTTCTATATATAGGAGTGTAAGGGGTCATAACATAATCCGAGCCGACATCACAATAATAATGTAAGGGCACAATAATAACAATGGTGGGCTTCTATGGGGCACAATAGTAACAATATGGGCACTACATGGGTACATCAATATTATAAGTGGGTTGTACTAATAACAATAACGGGTTACACTAGTATTATAGGGGCCTAACAGAGAAAGTGTTGCAGTCAGGGTAGAGTGAGTCAACCACACAGCCTCAAACTGTAGTGCCTATAGTTTCAACAATAGTCCCTTCCACAATGGCAGGAACTTTAGCACCAAGCATTCCTTTTGTAACATCCACCTCAGTGGAAGAAATAGGTACAACACAGGCAGGAACATCAACACAAAGCACAAAGGACTTAATTAAGTCAATGGAGGAGATGAAACTCTAGGTCACAGAGCTAGAGAAGGTAAAAGAGAAGTTCACTACTTTGGAGCAAAAATATGATTTATCAAAGATAAATTATGTAGATGAGAGAAGAAAGAAGGACCCGACTTTTGAAGGGCCTTTGACAAACATTAGGAAGATATTGTGGACCAATATCATTGATTCCATCAATGAGATTTGGTCACCAATTCAAATACTTTTGAGTAGATTGATTTAGTAAAGCTTGCTCTTGAAGCAATTGAGAAGACCAGAGAAGAGCTAGGTAGAAAACCTGAGGAAGCAATAAGATTAATCTAAATAGTAAAAGCAGGCAACAGTTAGAACAATTAGATATTGAGGATAGGACTGCTACCATCCTTGAACTGAAGAAAGTGTTGACCAAAAGGAATCTGATGCAAGGCTTGGAATGTAGATGTCAAAGCCTGTAGGAAGATATAGATGAGTTCATGAGAAAATTTGACATCCTAAGAAGTAAAGGACTCCCAAGCCCTTTAGTCATCAATGGTAGGCTAATGGTTTAGATTGATTACATTGATAAATTACATCAGCAGGCTGGAAATCAGGCTAGTTCATCTTTAGCCAAGGCATTACCAACAGGAAAATTGTTGTGTGATAGTTTAGAGAAACTCTTTTTCATTGAACATGAAGTAAAGCACGTATTCCAAGTACCACCCAATTTTGTGAAATATACAGAGGTTGATGAGATTTACAGGAAGCTAATAAGAACAAAAATACCAAATGATGAGTGGTGGACCAACATGACTGACATCCCATAAATTACCATGACAAAAGTGAGTTAAATAGAAATATTTACCACAATAAATTTTGGTAAAAAGGATGAATGCTGGTAAACAGGTAAAGTGTATCAGATAGGTGAAAGAGTACCAGTTAAAAATATCAAATCAGATGTCCAGCATAGAGTTACTACAACAACAGCAAGATGTGCATTCGTAGAGCATGATTCCAGGTCCTTCAACAAAAATAGGGACGACAACAATCAATTCACTATTGGTTTCTATATTCGAGACCATCTGTCTCTATATTTGTGTGTAAAGATTTTTTATATCCCTAGAATAAATCTCATTTAGTTATGAGATATTTTGATGTAAATTTTGTATAAATATTTCTTTATTAGAAGATTAGGTGTGGATTCAAAAACATTTCTATAGACATATTCTTCTATAATTGAAGTACTATTGTACCAAGACTTGTATGGCTTGTTGGATCAAGGAATAAAGTAAAGACTGTTCACGGGATACTTGTGTCAAACAGAAATCAAATAAGTATTCTATATCTCATGTGTTTTACTATTTTTCTTTTGTTTATTTATAATCATATGTGTTTTCGTGAAACATAAATGATAAGCGAGTAATGATTTTTCATAAATTGCTTTGCTGCACTCTCTTTTAAATTGTTTATCTTCTCAATGTTTTCTTGGAGGCTATCATAGTTAGGGAATTCTTAAATGGTCCTTTACTTCATAGTTTATCCCTATGGCCCAATTGAACAAAGAATTCTTAATTTCCCTTTGCTGATAGGCCTCTTCCATTCCTCATTTTGATCCTGGTTAAAGGATTATTCATTGCCCTTTCTCTCTCGTTAAGACCATTTTACCCATGTGAACTTGGCATTTACCTTTTGTTTTAATACCTTTCCCTATGAGTTTCCTTTTAGTAATTGATCTGATCCAGTTAAGCCATCACTCGATTGACTCCATAGCCCAATGGCTTGAATACCTTGCTCTGTCCATCTATTCCCAGTATTCCACCACCCAACCAAAAATCCCTTAAAAGCTTCCACAACTAGCCTAATATCTCATAAAACAAAGCTAAATTATAAAGAGAAAGCCCTCTCTGAGTATAGATTGGCTAGATTCTGTACTTAAAATATTGGTTTGTGGTTACCTTGGAGTGTACCTTCTTTGATAACTTCTAAGGGAAAATCTGAGTGATAACATAGTGGCGACCATACTGGGGAAGAACAATTCCTCAGTGAAATAAACCTTTAAGAAACCGAAAAGTTTGATTTAAAGCATCTTAGAGGATTTTAGAAGTTATTTTGAAAAGATTATATAAGAAAATTTATAAAATTTGAAATTTGGCTTCAGAAAGGTCTTGGTACATTAGGTCTAACCTTGATCCTAGTCCACCACCTGTGTTTGAGAATCCCATTCTCATCCCCAGAATAATCAGAAGACAAGAAAGTTCTGCTAGGCCTCGACCCATATTTAGATCCCAATCTTGTCCTGTTGAGTGGATTTTCTTAGAAGACCTTCCCTTTGATGAGTACTTTGAAACCTCTTTGTTTCGGACTTCATCCGACTCTGAATTAATAGACCTAGTCCAAGACCTAGAGTTTATCAGATAACTCGAAATCCAAAGAGCTAATTTGTCAATTGACCTGCATTTGTAGAACTCACCTCAGTATGATATTATCACTGAAGAAACCTATAATCCTTCTATAGTTACTTCTTTTTCCGCTAGCTCATCATCCTTCCCTCATATCTCTCAACTTCAAAGCACTCCACATTTGACTATTACTCCTAGTTCTCAATCCACAACTCAAACATCCATTGTTTCCCCAACTCCAGTTTTTGTTTCAACACTACCTACAACAATGGCTAATAGATATAATCCCCTTGTGCTACCTGCTAACCTAGGTGCAATGCCTCGAGACTACCAAAGTAAGATTACCACCTTTGATGGCACTGGAACCTACACTACCCAACAACACACCAAGAAGATGATTGATTATTTCAAAATTTATGAAATAGACACTGTTGATGTCCAAATGAGAATTTACGTTCAAAGTCTTTCTAGAAATGTTAGAACTTGGATTAGAGCATTAACCCCTCAAAGTATAGAAAGTCTAAGAGCCTTTTATCGACAGTTCCTGAACAGATGGGAGAAGAGAAAAGACCCCCTTTAAATTTTATTTGAATATGAGAACCTCAGGAGGGGACCACAAGAAACTGTTCAGGACTATTGCACTAGATTTAACAATGTGTATAGTGCCAATCCACTTGATCTTAGGCCTCCACTTGGTTTAGCCTTAATCAAATTCCAAGACGGATTTGATTCTGATATCACTTTCCAGCTAAGAGAACGAAACCCCCCTACTTTGGAAGATATGCAAAGCATAGCAGTAAGTGTCGAAGCCAATCTGCTCTCCAAAATATCCAAAGCTAGGAGTGAAAGGAGGATACCATTTAAAGAAGAAACTGCCTCGTCTTATCTAAAAATGACTGAGTTAATTAAATAAATGAGAAGATTGGGAAGCAGGTTAGAAGTTGTTGAAAGGAAATCTCCTTGGGATAATCAACGAGCCAACACAGGGAGAAATCCTAATTTTAGGATAAATCAAAACTAGAACATTGGAAAAAATGGCCCTGACCAAAACATTAGATCCCCTTTCTAGGAGAACTATGCAGAAGCTTCACATTCTGAAGACCCTGAAGAGGATATTCAAATCAATTTGATGGGTCTTGATGATGAAGAAGAGGTCTTCTTAAGCCAAGATGATCAGGAAGCCCACATACTCCAACAGTTCCAAACCCAATCAGGGGAATCATTCGAATTTAGACAGGGATATGACTCAACCATGTTTGAGGTAGACAAGAAATACAATCTAAGAGGTAGAAAAATCCACGATGCCCCGGAACCAAACAAGAAGACAGTCCCAAATCAACCCAAAAAATGTAAGGCAACCAAACCCCTACAAATTCCTTCTAAACCAAACATTAATCCTCCTAGCCCCATAATTGAAGATATCTCTGACAATCAACCAAACAATGAATATCCTTCCACTTCCCTTCCTTCCAAGGAAACAGTGGAAGAACCTCCAAAGATTGATTTAGGAAAATTAGCAAATCATGACCCTAATCCTGAAAAATAAAAAGACATAGAAAAAACAGAAAACATAGAAAACACTGCTGCTCGAAATCCAAAAGCCCAAATACAAAAGCCCTTTAATCTGGAAGCAGAAGTAGGCAAGTTGAAAATTTCTGTTCCATTATCCGAATTAGCTAAACATGATATGTATCGAACTCAAATCAATAGATCACTAAAAATTATTGGAACTGAAGACTCAGTTAATCTTTTTGATGATCAGCCCGAGTTAATCTTTGGCCCAGAAGTGAATGGTGTTATGCTCATGATTGACTTGATGAGATCTATAATATGTTCATACCTTTTCTTGTTGCAAAGGTTTTCCATATTTTCAAAGAATCAAAAAATTTTAAAAATGTAAAGAGGGTATACCCTAAAAGAAAATTCAAAGGGTAAAAAAGAATAAAATGGTCAAAAAAGTGAAAGAAAATGAACCCCAAATAAAAATAGACTAGGAAAGTTTGCAAGTCTAAGTGCCACTACTATTTCATTTTCTATAAGAATAAATTGTGTGCAGCTTGTTAACTTATGCAACAATTGATGAATAGTCAAACAACTTAAGCTTGGCTAGTTCATATTTGAATTTCATGTTTTAGAGATAGAGAATAATATCTAACCAAACAGTGTAAACTTGACAGATAAGTAGATAGGTAGAGTAAATAAAAAGGAGCTCAACAGTTTAATCTGAG
Organism: Pinus taeda; assembly: GCA_000404065.3. Classification (NCBI taxonomy): domain Eukaryota; kingdom Viridiplantae; phylum Streptophyta; class Pinopsida; order Pinales; family Pinaceae; genus Pinus; species Pinus taeda. The sequence continues at coordinate 104,202 of APFE030880545.1, forward strand.
CCCTTAGATGTAATAAGTGCAGACTTAGGTACGCTTTCCATGTAAAAGAAGAGGAAGATTTGATAAGGGTTTTCCAACCTAAGTGCACCCAAATAAAGAAGAAAAAATGTTAGGTTAAAGTAGGTAGGGTAGGTAGATGGTGTTGCAGAATTACTTGTGATAGATAATGTCACTAAATGCGTTAATTTTTACTTTTATCACAAGTGCAAGGCAGACATTACACTTGATGCAGTTCAAGTAAGACAAGGTCAAATAACTAACTTCCATTTACATTTTTCCCTAAAGATTTTACTAATTCCCCCTAAAGTATTAAGGTCTTTGAAAATTAAAGGGGCTTAGAGCATTTCTTTGACTTCTGGAGGGACCAGACCCTTGGCCCAATAATTTAAATGGCCTAAGTACTTAAAACCATCCATAAATCATTCATTCACCGCCATAAGTCTTTTCCTAAGTAAAATCCTATTTTACTTAGGAAAAATGCGCAATGTAAGATAAAAACCCCTTTTTCCACTTTAAGCCTAAGTTTAATATATATACTCTAATCTTTTTACTTAGCGCTTTTCTCACATTGTTTCATATTAATTTCTGACTTATATTATATAAATCCTTTAGAAAAAGTAACCCATTCCCGTATTATTTAACTATATAAAACCCCGACATTTTTTTATATCCCGCACCCAGTTGAATACAACCATAATCATCGTTTAAAAGAGGATTAATGAGTTAATCTGTAATTCATTAAGAACCTTAATTCCCCGCTCCACAAAAAGGATTAATTAACCCCTAAAGTTAATTAAGAACCTCTTCGCCACTCACAAACTCCCTGATATGATTTATTAACTTATTAAATACATCGACCCACCACAAATAAAGTTCCACCAAACTCCACTCCCGTCCACTGTCCGATCACTACCCTTTCATCCTACAGTCGACGCCAATATAACACCCCCCTTGGTGACCACGTGTTAATGCGTGATCACCAGGCAGTTTTCCTCCCGTACCCTCGCCACACGTCGAGTAATCTATGGAATCACTGGCTCGAGAATAAATACCACCCTTCCCCATAAGAGGTGCGATAGAAACCGCTTACCACCTTCTACTAAATGACAAAATGTCTCATCATTAATCCTTTCACCCGCCAATACCAACCATCTACCCATTTAAACACAAAAACCCCAGTGTTGCTCATTTTCCCCTTATTGTGCAGTAAAACCCTTTGTAACCCAGCCGTGCCACCTGAAGCCTCTGTTAACTAATTTGAGCATGGTTTACCTCCCAAAAATCATTTTGGACTCACTCCACATACCTCTCAAGCTCAAAATAAAAATGTTTGGCCTCCTCTGCAAACCAATGCTTTCTTAACAATTTGTTTTGTTTTACAGATGATCATAAGACCACAACCTCGGATAAACAATCTTAATACTAGTCATAAGACCTGTTTACTCCAAGATTGTTATCATGTGTATTCAAATAGAGATGGAAGGTAAAAGGACACAATAAATAAAAATCAAAGTGGATAAGGTTTAAAGAGTATTAGATTGAAGACAAAGTCAAGTAAATCAACTAGCATGAAGATAAACAATAGGGAAGACAGTTACAAAACAAACATACAAATTCATGATAAAGTGAAGACAGATGAAAAACAAAGCGGTAAAAAGTAAACAATAAAAGTAAACATGAAAATGTTAAGGGTTAAACAAAGATGAAAACACTTTCACTAGCTACAATGAAGTTTATCCAAAGTAAAAGTGAAAAAAAATCAAAAGAAGTTTAAGGTTAAAAGATGAAATTAGAGCAAAAATGGTAAATTCTTCAGAAATTTCCTGTTTAAGTCATAGTTTTGCAGAAAATATTGTGGCTAATCCAAGAAGTATTTCTAGGAACTCGAAGAGGTTTTTGTTCCTAACTGGCCAAGATACAAAACCTATCTCATGTTTGCACAGGTATTACCAAGAGGGAGATAAGTGCATGTCTTCACAGCCTATTTTTCAATTTGTCCAAAGTCCTTTTTTTGACATGTTTTTACAGAGAATATTGTGAACAACTAGAGATGAATTTTGGGAAATTGAGAGGTTTATTTCAAAAAAATTCTCACCTACAAAAAATTCTTTCATTTTTTACATATCTATCACAGGTTGAAATATAAAAGCATATCATTGGACCCTAAGTTTGTAGAATTTCTGGGGCAGAATGCACAAAGGAAGGATGCAGTTAGTGACTGGGATTCCTCATCATCAACTAAGAGTTGCTACCAAATTCGACTTTCTCTTCTTTGTCACCATAAATCCATAAACATAGTGCCAAATAGATTCATTAGTTTGGAATGTCCTTTATTAAAGTTCTATTAATGTAAACAGTTGGAGATATTTGTGAAACTAATCTTGATATTTTTTCAAGATATTTTAGTTTACAATTAGTATAAATACTTCTCCATTTGAAGTATTTTGGGTGGATTCATATACATTGCTGTAATACTGGTTTTTGGGAATAAAGTGCTGATTGGATCAAATTTTCGTATGGCTTGCTGGATAAAGAATTGAGGCAAAGGACTTTCCACAGATTTCTTGAATCAAACACCGGATCAATAAGTCCTCTATACCTTGTGTTTTAAAGTTTTCCTTGTTTCTTATATCATCTGTGTTTCATATTTTAATGATAAATAAAAAGGAGTAATTCAGAATATGCTTGATTGCACTCTGTCTTCAAACGTTATTATTCTCTATGTTTTCTTTTGAATTAGAATAAACAATGAAACCTTAATTGCTCATGTTTTCTAGTTCTTTCACTTTGATTATTAATTAAAGAATACTTCACTGCTCTTTATTAGTAATGAATTCAAGTTCCCTTGTTCAAATAGGTTGCATGATTCTTAACTGCTCTTCACCCCTTTTGAAACCATTCCATTTATTCCAAATCTTTGTCTGTTCCCTGTTTGACCATCTTGCTCTGTAAAACCATCCCTTGCTAAAAAACCAAGTCTAGTTAAGCCATCTTCCTTGACTCCATTAGCCCAATGGCCTAAATTAGCCAGTCCTACCCCTTTGCTATTGAATCTCACCACCCAAACTCAAACAAACTCCCAAAATTCACAACTAGCCTAATATATTTCAAAACAAAGCTAAAACTTAAAGGGAGAGCCCTCTCTGGATACAGAGTGGCTAGAATATGTATCTAAAAGATTGGTTTGTGGTTACCGCGGCCTCCTTTCCCTTTTTTACAATTTTTGGGAAAACCTTAGTGATAACAAATGGGAAACTATTGGAAGGAGGAATTCCTCCGTTCTATGTTAGCCTAAACATACATGATAAAATTATACACAATGCCATGTTTGACTCTGGTGCATATCATAATCTTATGCCCAAATCCGTCATGGAAAAGCTAGCCCTAGACATCACTAGACCGTACAAAGATTTGTTTTCTTTTGTTGCCAGTCAAGTGAGATGTTTAGGATTAATAAAATATTTGTGTTTCATTGGTTCAATATGTCGCAAAAACAATATTAATGGACATACTGGTAGCTCATATACCACCCAAATATGGCATGTTGTTGTCAAGGTCCTGGGGTGCTAAGCTTCAGGGTTCCCTTCAACTAGATATGTCATATGCCGCTATATTGGTTTTTGGACAACCTAAGAAATTATACAGAGAAACATTAATGAAATATGTAGTAAGTAGTCGGGAAAGGCCCCAAAACTTCCCTATCTACTCAGTACACCCTGATATGTATTCTTTAATTCTTTACAATGCAGAAGCCAGTCCATCAAATACTTTTAATGTAATAGCAGCAGAACCAAAAGAAATTGAAAATTTAAAAAATTTAGTAGCAGTAGAACCAAAAGAAATTGAAAATGAAGAGTCAACTATCCAAATTCAAGAAATATCAAATGACAAAGAAAAATCAGGTGATAAAGAAAATTCAAACACCTTAGCTAAAAAAGACTACACTACCCTAGATACAAATTATGGACATGAAATCCTATGGCACTTAGAGTTTGATGGATCAGTTAACAAACTAGTGGCAAGAGCAGGAGTTTGGGTGTACAATTTAAAAAATGATCATGCTGAAAGTCATGCCTATAGATAAAATTTTAGATGCACCAATAACATGGTGGAGTATGAAGCCCTCCTTCTAGGTCTCAAACTGGTTAAAAGACTAGGAACCATAAGAGTATCAATCATGGGAGACTCAGAACAGATAGTTAAGCAGATCAAGGGTACTTACATGACAAGAGATCATAGACTAGGGTTGTATAGAGGTATAGTCATAGAAATACTCAACACCTTTTTAGAAACTAATCTTGCCACAATTCCCAGAAAACATAATATCCAGGCCCACAACATGGCCATGTTTGCCAGCACCTGCAATTTGCCTTTTCAACCTAATCATCAGTATACTGTTGAGATTAGGCATAGGCCATGCATCCCTGATAATATTAAGAATTGGAAGGTTTTTGATAGTGAGAAGCAGATTGATAATTTTTTAACTTTACATGAGGAATTTTCTAACCTTAATATAGATGTTGATATAGTTACTAGTTTTAATAAGATAAATGAATTAGATATTGACAATTTGGAAGAGAATTCAATAAACATGCTTCACCCTACCAAATTCTCACAAACAGAAATTCAAGACCTAGAACAAATGGACCTAGGTGAGATAATTGAAGAAGAAATAGAGGTTATAAACCTGAAGGATAATCATTTACCCAAAGGATTGACTCCTTTGGAGAATTTGTTTGACTCTAATGACATTTCAATGAAACCTAAAATGGAGCTTTTAAAAGTAGACATTGAGGAATATAACTTAGGAACATAGGACAACCCCAAATTAATAAAATTGTCAAAATCTTTACCTTCTGATCAGAAGCTAAAGTATGTTGAATTTATCAGGGAATTCCACGATGTGTTTGTCTGTAGTTACGAAGATTTGAAATCCTATGACACCTCTATGATTTAGCACACTATTCTTTTGAAAAAAATCAAAATCCCTTTAACAAAAACTTAGAAGAATTAAACATGTGTTATTACCATCAATTGAGAAAGAAATCAAACATATGTATGAAGCAAGAATTATTGCCCCTATTATATTTTCAGAATGGGTATCTAACCTAATACCTACTAGGAAGAAAACGGGGGAAATAAGATTATGTGTTGACCTGAGAAATGTGAACAAGGTCTTGCTTAAAGATAACTATCATTTACCCAAAATGGACCATATACTACAAATGGTAGTGGGTTCTTCTAGAATTTCACTTTTATATGCGTTTTCAAGTTATAACCAAATCTTAGTTCATCCTGATGACCAAGAGAAAACTACATTTACAATACCATTGGGTACCTTCAGGTACATTAAAATGCCCTTTGGACTAAAAAATGCAGGAGAAACTTTTCAAAGAGTAATGGAAATTGCCTTTTCAAAAGAGATTCATGATTTTCTTGTTATATATCTTGATGATCTCACTGTTTTTCTAAATCAGATCAACAACACTTGGAACACCTCAGGCAAGTTTTTCTGAAATGCAGAAAATATGGTATTTCCTTGAATCCAAGGAAATCTTTATTCTGTTTGGAGTAAGGAAAATTTTTAGGTCACATCATTTCTAAAGATGGCATCTGAATTGACCCCTCTAGGATTGAAGCTATTTTACAAATTCCCTATCCCAGAAACGTTAAAGTTGTTGAAATTTGGTACCGGAGGACAGGTGGTTCCCTTAGGCTTTGATCTTTGGCCTAGGGAAAAGTGTCCAAAAGATTTTAATTTTTCTCCTAAAGTAACTTTATAATT
>APFE030880545.1:122926-200885 GCA_000404065.3 Pinus taeda
TGTTTTAATGTGTTTTAATGGCTGTTTATTACTGCTGATTTTTATTTCTGCAATTTCCAGCATTCTGTAAATTTTCAGAATTTGTGTTTTCAGCAAATTTATTTTTTACAGCTTGTTGAATGTATGGTTATGGGAAATGGCATTTAACTACATGGGAGAAATAAGGAGAAACTGAAAACCGGGGTGGGAAAACAATTTTTTTTACAAAAGTGTTGCAGGCATTTTTAGGAAAGATAATTTTTTTAAGGCGATTCATCTCTAACTGAGTTAAACTCATTAGATTATTAAATAACATGTTGAAGAAGGAGTCTACCATTAATTAGACAACAGAGGCAAAACAATCATTTGAAGAAATTAAAATGGCCTTAATAAGAACACTGATCCTCATAAGCCCACAGTTCGACAGAGACGTTATCATTTTTTCTTTTGCATCATAACACACCATAGCTACAGTCTTATTACAAAAATATGATCAAGGATGTGAAAAACCCATAGCCTTTTTTAGTAAAGCTCTTAGAGATGCATCATTAAAGTACAAGATAATGGAGAAACAATCTTTTGCATTGGTAAAAGCTATTAAATATTTTAGGGTTTATATTTTATATTCTCGTGTAATAGCTTATGTTCCTAATGCACTAGTCAAAGACATCCTAACTCAAGATGGAGTTTATGGCAAAAGAGGAAAATGGATAGCTACTATCTTAGAATATGATATAGAGATAAAACCTACCAAGCTAATTAAAGGTCAGGGATTGGCCAAACTAATTGCCAAGCCCTAGACATAAATCTTATTTCAGAGCTAGATAACGAACAGGAAATGGTGACTCCACAAATCAGCCAAGCCTTTTTAGATTCACCTTGGTATGATGATATTATATATGTGTTACAAAACTTGCAGGCTCCTCCAGGGTTATCCAGAACCAAGAATACGTTTTTGAAAATGAAAGCTTCAAAATTTTGCATCTTAGATAATTCTCTGTTTTGGAAAAATCATGAAGGCATTTTGTTAAGTTGTTTATTGAAAGAAGAAGCTGACAAGACCCTCGAAGAAATTCATGTAGGGGACTTTGGTGGACATCTCTATTGGAAGTCAACTACTGAAAAAATTCTAAGAGATGGATTTTATTGGCCAACCTTGTTTGCAGATGTGAGGAAATTTGTAACTTCCTGCCATAAATGCCAAATCTTTGAAGGCAAAATAAAATTATTACCTCTACCATTGAAACCCATTTCCATTGAGAAACCTTTTCAACAATGGGGTCTTGACTTCATTGGGGAAATTCACCCTTCTTCTAGTCAACATAAATAGATACTCACTCCAACAGACTACTTTACTAAATGGATAGAAGCCATTCCTTCTAGACAAGCCACCATCTCTGTCATCATAGGATTTCTAGAAGCCAATATTCTGTCAAGGTTTAGTTGTCCCAATAAAATTATCACAGACAATGTTGCAGCCTTCAAGTCAAAGAAAACGATTAATTTCTGTAACAAGTATCATATCACATTAGGTCATTCCACAACATATTACCCTCAAGGGAATGGACTTGCAGAATCTTCCAACAAAAGTCTAATTAATATTATCGAAAAATTATTGGAAGAGAATAAGAAAACTTGGAACAAAAAATTGACCAATGCTTTGTGGGAAAACAGGCTTACAACTAAGAAATCAATTGGAACCAGTCCTTATGAACTAGTATATGGCATGGAAGCAGTTTTTCTCTCATCTTTAGGGGTTCCTGTCATGAAACTACTTCAAGAAGCTCAAGTGGAACCAAATGATATACAGAGAAGAATAAACCAGACCACCCATTTACAACAAACCATGGAAGAGGTGTACCAAAGTTCCCAAGTACTACAAGAAAAACTCAAGAAGATTTTTGACAGAAGGACCAAAGTAGAAGACTTTTGTCTATGAGACAAAGTGTTAAGGTGGGATTCCAGAAGAGAGGATAAAGGAAAAGATGGGAAGTTTGACTTCCTGTGGAAAGGACCATACATAATATATTCTTTCAGAGGAAATAATGTATATTTCCTTAAAGATTTAAACGGTACAAAAATTGAAGGAGGACCAATCAATGGCCGGATGTTGGAGCATTACTTTGATCCCAGTTTCTAAACCTGATTATATTTCTAATTCTACATACTTTATCCTTTATCATGTTTAATTTTGATTGGATGGTAAACTTGTGAAGTTGAAGCCTGAAGAGAAGGCCCTAAGCTCCAGAATAATTACTATCATACGTATAAATAATGCAGTAGGCAAGAGGAAGATTCCAGAGCATAATCAAGGTTTTTCAAATGCCACTGATCTACTGTTCTTGACTTTCCACCAGGGAAAGCCATCCCTAAGTGGAGCCACTATTATGCCCCTATACCAATAGGTATCATATATAATGATTGACTTGGTTTAGCTCTGAAATATGTTCATACCTTTGCTTGTTGCAAATGTTTTCCATATTTGTGAAAAACAAAAAATAAAAAAATGTAAAGAGGGTATGTCCTAGTAAAAGAATAAAAGGACAAAAAGAATAAAGAAAAGGTCAAAAAAATGAAAGAAAATGAACCCCAACAGAAGGAAAAGACCATGAAAGTGTGCAAGCCCAAATGCCACTACTATTTACTTTTATGCATAATAATCATTGTGTGCAACTTGTTACCTATGCTACAATCCATGGTAATCAAATATCTTAATCTTGGTTATTCCATGTTTTCAATTGCATGTTTTTATATATAGAGAATAAAGATATGACCAAACAGTTTAATCTTGGCAGATAAGTAGACAAGTAGAGCAAATAAAAGGAGCTCAACAGTTTAATTTGAGCCCTTGGATGTAATAAGGTTAGATTTAGATAGATATCCCTATGTAAAAGGAAACAAAGTTTGAAAAGGGTTTGCCAGTCTAAGTGCACCCTAATAAAGGAGTGAAAATGCTAGGATATAAAGTAGGTAGGGTAAGTAGATGATGGTTGTAGAATAAATGTGTGGTGAATGGTTAAGTTTAATGCTTAAATATTTTTCTTTCATCACTTGGACAAAGCATAACCCACGTTGAAGACAGCACATCAAGGAAACAAAGTCAAATTAATTAACTTCCTCACTCCATTTTTCCCTAAAAATTTCACTAATTTCCCATAAGTACTAAAGGTATCTATAACAAGTTAAAGGGGCTCAGAGAATTTCTATGACTTTTGGAGGGACCAGACCCTCCGCCCAATAATTTGAAATATCTAAAGTACTTAATTCCCCTTCATCAACATTTACCACTCCATAGAATCATTCATTCCCTTGATAAAAGTTTTCCTAAGTAAAATCCTATTTTACTTAGGGAAATTAAAACATTTTTATGTCTCGAAACCCTCATATTAGCCTAAGTCATGAATGTTGTATGATCAAATGATTTCGGAAACATTTTAACTTAGCGCATATTCATGTTCTGCAAAGTCATATTAACTGCTAATTAGTATTATTATTTAATTCCTGAAAACAAACTACCCCTTTCTTGTATTACTATTAAAAATCCCAAATAAATGTATATTACGCCCCATGGTTGCAAAATAACCTTAATAATGTTTGGGATTAATTAGTCAACTCGTGACTAATTAAGAACCCTGACACCTGCCTTGCTAAATAAAGGGTTCATTAATCATCAAGATTAATTAATAACTTTTGACCAATCACATCGCCCCCAATGTAATTAAAGGCTTTTATTAATGTTGGGCCCCCTCCATTAACCATCAATCACTTCCCATCCCGAACCACCGTCTGATCAGATCTCTCAGATCCGACGGCTATCGCTCATATCACGCGGGCCCTTTGGTAGGACGTTAAATGCACGATATGAGCGGTTTTCCCAAAAGCGCTGACGCTACATGTCAATTGATGAGTGGAATCACGTGGCCCTCCCTCAATACCACCAGTATCGCATAAGCGGTGTGATGAAACCCACTTACCGCCTCCCACAAATGACAAAATGTCACATCACCAAGTTGACACCATCCGTCTTTGTCGCTAACTCACCAAAATATTGACTTTGCATAAAAAACAAGCGTAATCTATTCTTCGTCCTTTACCCAGAACAAATAACATGCATGCACGCAGTATGTCCAAAATCAAACAGTTCGTCCCCAACTATCAATTACCATCAATGTTGCCTTTCAGTGCCACTCCAATCCACTGTGTGCATGCTACGAACAAGAACATCATAACCAGTTACACAAGAATAGGTATTTACCAGATTTTCTCCCGGAAAACCTACTGTATACTGAAATTCCTCTGAAATTTCTTTAAAACCCAATTTTTCAATAAAATTGAGTTGCTAAGCTTAGGCCAAAACTTCCTAGGAACCTCTGTTTTAAACAAATTCATTGAAAATCCTAGTTTCATCCCTAAAAACACAAGAACCATGGATGGAAACCCTTGTGGCCCTCAATGTAGCTCCAATCTCTACTCCTCACAAGGACTTGTACTACCTTCCCTTAGCAGATAAAGACTTCCAAATAAAAGACCTTAAACCTGATAATTATCCTCTGAAAGTGTATTGCCAATACCGAGACAATTACTTGAACAATTCTAATACCATAGGACTTTGGGAATCAAATCTCCCAAAGTACCTATTCCCTTCAGTGCACATTTTCCTGGACATTATCCATCAATGTCATGCCAACTATAATCCTAACCTTAGAGCTGTAATGCCCACTGACTAGTCAGTCCTATTTACAATTACTGCTAATTCAATTAATGAAATGTTGCAACTTCAACCCGTTTAGAACCTCACCCCCATTTCAATTGCAGAATTGCTAGAAAAGTGCACCAAAATGTATGAATCTAAACTCAGCCGTATTTTCCATACTTTCATGGATTAGAATCATATACCCAAATATCCCCCTCCCTACCTAACATGCTTCTTCATTGATATGGGCAAAGATATTGTTAATATGATTGCTGGCATTATGGGTGTCAATACCAGTGAGTATCTAGATGAATTGACCCTAGCGTTTATGGCTATTTACACCCCTGGTCAGCCTCCTACAGCCAAATATGATTTTTCCACCTTCATTGCAGACAAAATCCACGACCAATTTATGAGGCTAGAGAATGAGAGAGTGTTCAAGTATTCTACAGTCTTGTATCACCTCTTCCTTTACTACCAAACTGACAAATTCCCATCCTCTGTGCATAAGCTTGATACCAAAGGTAACCCTAGGTCAGTGATTTTCTAGACCTCTATTTTTCACTACTCACCCTCTTCTCCCTATTCATATATAGATTTCATTGATCAATTTGTTCATCCAATAACTACCATGCTGACAGGAAGCCCTCATCCTAGGATCAGTAATGACATTAAGATAATCCTTCAGTTGTCTAAACAATATAAGATAGGTGACTGGTACTTATACCAGAATCATACTGAGATCAGAGTCTATGGGTGTGAAATGCCTCCCTACAAATTGCCCATGTATGTCCCCATGAGATTATTTTCCCTAGAGTACTATGTGAAAATAATCAACTCTGATCAAATCCACTTCATAAAAGAAAAGAAGAAAGCATAGTTGAGGATCAAAGACCACTTAGGCCCATTTGTGTGAAACAACAGATGGCAAGAAGTAGAATAAATCATAGAGACGAAGATGCATTTAAAGAAAAGTTTTGTTTGGGCCTATGAACCTCATGGATTCATCTGTGATAGGAGGATAAAACATAAGTTTTCACCTTACATCCATCACAAAATCCCTAAAATAGAACAATATGCCAATTTAAACGAATGGAGGGAAGGGACATTAGTAGAACAAGACAATGATCAGGTTGAGGTTGAGAATATAATGAAACATTTGGAGGATAGACTTGACCTGGACTCTTTTGTACAGGTGCCGGCTGGATCTTCTCAAAGGCCAACACAGGAACCCAGTGCTCCTACAGTCGGGCCATCATAGAGACAAACACTGGAGAGAAGTGCCCCTACATCAGGGCAACCACAAGCATCAGAATAGCTAGAGAGATCAGAGTAGCCAGAAATCTCTGTAGAGTTAGCTCCACCACAAACACATCTAGCTCAAACTAATATGGGAAATCCTCTAGTTTTCTAGACTCCTCTGAATAAGGAAAATAACTTAAAAAGAGACAGGGAAGTAGCCACCCCTTATAACATTCCCACAGATCAACCCTTTGCTAAGAGGCAAAGGTTGAATCCATATTCAGAGGAGTAAATTATTGGGGAAACTACAAAGAGCATGAGGAAGGAAGGGACAAATAATTTAAAAGCATTCCCAACAGGTGGGACACCCTCAAGTTCACGGAGGAAAGTGCTAGAAAGACAACCCAGAACAGAGGTTTCATCCTTCAAGTCTTCTTCTGAGAAGATTATAGATATAAAGGGGAAGTTTAAAGAGATCAAGACAAAGAATGAGCAGCTAAAGGCCCAAGCCTATTCTCAATACTTAAAGATGTCCCTTACAAACCAGACCAGATTGATGTCAACTTTTGACATCAAAGAGGGCAAAATGAAAATGAGTTTCCTGAAACCCACAGTGCGGTAGCCAAAAACCTTGGTAGATTATCTCGAAACTGATTTTGAGGTTTTGGCTAAAGACATCCACTCTATCGTTCAAATTGAACTACACAATAAAACGGGTGAGACGATCTATTCAACATTAACCAGCAAAGCAATGATGGCTCATAGATTGCAAAATTCATTGAGCAACACTACAACCCAATTGCAGCTAGAGACAGCCTCATCATAGGAAAAAGATAATAGAATAAAATCATTGGAAGAATTAGTAATTGAGTTGTGTCATGACCCAAAAAACGTTAAGGTAGCAGAAAGCTTAATCAAGAAAAAGAATGAAGACATAGTTGCACTTAGAAAACAATTGAAGTTGCCACCACTCTTTCACCCTTATACTACTGAGGTTATAGAGAAGAAAAATGAAGAAGAAATTATGGACTTGGTCCTTAAGTTGAATGAGCAATTAAAGGAAACTAAGCATGAATTAGAGAAAGAGTTGCAGTCAGGGCATAGTGATTCAATCACACAGCCTCAAACTGTAGTGCCTATAGTTTCAACAACAATCCCTTCCACAATGGTAGTAGCTTTAGCACCAAGAATTTATTTAGCAACAACCACCTCAGTGGAAGCAACATGTACAACACAGGTAGTAACATCAACACAGAGCACAGAGAAATTAATTAAGTCAATGGAGGACATGAAGCTCCAAGTCACAGAGCTACAAAAGGTAAAAGAAAAGTTAACTTCTTTGGAGCAGAAATATGATTTATCAAAGATAAATTGTGGAGAAGAGAGAAGAAAGAATAAGAGCATGACAGAACAAATTAAAGCATTGGAGAAGGACCTGACTTTTGAAGGGCCTTTGATAGACATTAGGAAGATATTGTGGACCAATGTCATTGATTCCATCAATGATATTTGGCCATCAATTGAATTTAGTTTTTAGCAGATTGATTTAGTAAAGCTTGCTCTTGAATTAATTGAGAAGACTAGAGAAGAGCTGGGTAGAAAACCTGAGGAAGCAATCAGATTAATCTAAATAGTAAAAGAAGGCAACAGTTAGAAAAATTGGATATTGAGGATAGGATTGCTACCATCCTCGAACTGAAGAAAGTGTTGACCAGAAGGAATCTGATGCAAGGATTGGAATGTAGATGTCAAAGCATGTAGGAAGATATAGATGAGTTCATGAGAAAATTTGACATCCTAAGAGGTAAAGGACTCCCAATCCCTTTAGTCATCAATGATAGGCTAATGATTTAGATTGATTACATTAGTAAATTACATCAGCAGGCTGGTAGTCAAGCTAGTTCATCTTCAACCAAGGCATTACCAACAAGAAAAGTGTTGTACGATAGTTTAGAGAACCTTTTTTTCATTGAACATGAAGTAAAGCACTTATTCCCAGTACCACCCAATTTTGTGAAATATACAGAGGCAGATGAGATTTACAGGAAGCTGATAAGAACAAAAATACCAAATGATGAGTGGTGGACCAACATGATTGACATCCTATAAGTTACCACGACAAAAGTGAGGTAAATAGAAATATTTACCATAGTAAATTTTGGTAAAAAGGATGAATGCTAGTAAACATGTAAAGTGTATCAGATATAGGTGAAAGAGTATCAGTTAAAATATCAAATCAGATGTCCAGCATAGCGTTACTAGAGCAACAACAAGATGCACATTCGTAGAGCATGGTTGCAGCTCCTTCAACAAAAATAGGGACAACAACAATCAATTCACTATCGATTTCTATATTCGAGACCATCTGTCTCTATATTTGTGTGTAAAGATCTTCTATAGTCCTAGAATAAATCTCATTTAGTTATGAAATATTTTGATGTAAATTTTGTATAAATACTTCTTTATTAGAAGCATTAGGTGTGGATTCAAAGACATTTCTATAGACATCTTCTTCTATAATTGAAGTGCTATTGTACCAAGACTTGTATGGCTTGCTAGATCAAGGAATAAAGTAAAGACTGTTCACAGGATACTTGTGTCAAACAGAAATCAAATAAGTATTCTATATCTCATGTGTATTATTGTTTATTTTTTATTTTTTATAATCATATGTGTTTTGATGAAACCTGAATGATAAATGAGTAATGATTTTTCAGAAATTGCTTTACTGCACTCTGTTTTAAATTGTTTATCTTCTCAATGTTTTCTACTAGGCTATCATAGTTAGGGAATTCTTAAATTCTCCCTTACTTCATAGTTTATCCCTATGGCCCAATTGAACAAAGAATTCTTAATTGCCCTTTATTGATAAGCCTCTTCCATCCCTCATTTTGACTCTGGTTAAAGGATTCTTAATTGCCCTTTCTCCCCGGTTAAGACAATTTCACCCATCTGAACCTCGCATTTCCCTTTTGTTTTACTACCTTGCCCTGCGAGTTTCCCTTTATCAATTGATCTGATCCAGTTAAGCCATCACTCGATTGACTCCATAGCCCAATGGCTTGAAGACCTTGCCCTATCCATCTGTTCCCAGGATTCCACCACCCAACCAGAAATCCCTTAAAAGCTTTCATAACTAGCCTAATATCTCATAAAACAAAGCTAAATTATAAAGAGAGAGCCCTCTTTGAGTAAATATTGGTTAGATTATGTACTTAAAAGATTGTTTTGTGGTTACCTCAGAGTGTCCCTTATTTTGATAACTTCTAAGGGAAAATCTGAGTGATAACATAGTCTTGCAGTGTCCCTTCTTTTGATGAATTCTAAGGGAAAATTTGAGTGATAACACAAGTCATAGTGATGTCTTGCATGGCTTGCTCAAGCCATTTTTTTTTCTCGCATGGCTACATGTGCATTATAATGTAGAATCTCGTCATGTGTAATTTCAAGTGTCAATAGTTGGATGTAATAGTCATAGAGTAGATGAAGAGTCATGAAGGCATATGAACTGTCACAAAGGAGAATATCAAGGGTCACCCCACCCTTTTCTATAAATATTCCCTCATAACACATTGTAAGGGGATTTTTGTCAGCCAATCTTCCAATAGGAATATATTAGAGAGCGCTTGGACAACATTGTAATGAGCCTTGGCTTCTCCACTGCGTAGAGATAGTACATCTCTTTAGAGGAGCAGGCGGTTGTGGATGTAATGTTTCGTTGATGGAACTAGTGGTTGGACATGGATGTATTGTATGACTAGAACTACACTTCTTAATATAAAAAGAGCCAACACATTTCATGCATATGTTGTATTGTATTCTATGCTATCTGGTTTACTCTAAATGATATATGTATCGGTTTTCTTACTCATGCATGTATAGCTTTCTGTGTATGTATGTATGAATATTTTTGAAATGTGTTATTGGTTTAACCATCACTTTGGATTGCTAGCTAACTTTCCTTCCATGTTGTGATGCATATTTCTTTGTGTGTTCCGTTCTTAACTCCATGCTATCATAGGTTTCCAAGGGGATCACTCATCTCAACCCTGTGTGTTAGAAACTCTCATGCACCTTCCTTGGCTCACTGCATATGTTACACCCTTGATACCAACAGAGTTATCTTACTTGCCTCTATGCAAAATAACAATTAAGGCATTACCGTATGACCCACTGCTAGGACTCCTACACCAAATGGTTTGAGGTCTAACTGGGACTTCTTACCGGGGAGATCCGCTGACATGTTGGAGGGTCCAACACCATCAACATTTCTGGTGCTAGAAGGAGGGCAAGATGACAAGCTGTGTCCTCTCATCCTGTTTTGAACCTTTTCGTATCTATCATGGAGTCTTGCACTCTCCTCCCGCCACGATGTTTTTCAAATCCCAAATATGTTACCATCACAAGGGAGTTTTTCGATCTCTTGTCCACTTACACGTATGATGGAGAAGGCGAAGTGGCCTAGCCTGAGTTCTTACATGAATTTATTTCCATGCTTCATAAGAAAGATGAGTGTTTTGATGAACAAGCCAGCGTGCTGCTTGCATACACACTTCATGAATATCCACATCAGTGGCTGTGCAGCCAACCGACTGATAGCATGTACTCACTTAAGAACTTATGTGATATCATTGAAGACACTTTCTATCATTTTGATACATAAAATCTTAACAAACAACTGTTACAACAATGGAAGGATCCTCATGAATCACCTATGGATTTTTGGAAGTGCTTCCATGATTTGCAGTTTCAAGCTCCGAAGAGGCAGATGAAATTTTTCTATCTTTGGGACCGATTCGAGTATTGTGTTAAGAATTCTTGCTGAGTATTCTTCAGTGATGGAGCTCTGTAATCATAGAAGAACATGGTCACCATCACAAGTGATTTTCTGTCGTCCCCTCATCAAATAGCTCCGCCACTATAGAGTGATGTGGGAGATCATGCTCACACATATGTTCAACTGTCACATCCTCCCAACATCACTTTGCTTAATTTTCATGCAGATTTGGTTGTGGGTACATCAAGTTGTCATATGCATTTTGTTCCACAACCTCAGTCTTTGTACTCAGCTAATCCTTTGGATGATACTGTCTTGTGTTCCTCCACTTTGGACTCTAAACTTGTTGTGAACGAGGATCAAGCCATCGATGGAGGTTGTGTTACACAACCAACATGCACTGTCATCCATGAAGAGTATGACTAGGAGCTTGAGCATCAACACTCAGCGAAGGATGAATGCCTTCCATCCGAGCCTCCTCTGTTCTTTCTTGAAATCTGTGGTGAACCTGCCATCCATGATTTCACATGTGTATCTTCATCCATGAATGCACCCATTTTTGATCACCCACAGGACACAATAGATGTTAGTCCATAATTTGACAATGGAGAGGATGAGTTATTCATTGAAAATCCACTTGATCTTTCATCTTCCTTTTCCAGAAACACAGAGGATGAATTTTTTCCTCTTTTCATCTTCCCCTCTATTTGATTCATCAGATCATGAGGATGCTGGTGAAATAATTGATTTTTATGATGGTGGCTATCATGATCCATTTAATTCCATATTCTATCATGATCATGATTCTACTACGATTGATTTTTCGAAGCCACTGAATTATGATGATTTATCTGACAATGAAGTTGAAACACTGAAGATTGTCGAGGCACTTTAGCCCGTGCTGATGGTTATCTCAGGCCCTTGCTATCTTGAGGTTAGTTTCACTTCTGATTAGGAAATTGTTCAATCACCCAAGGCTTCTCATCACTCATATCTATACATTGAAGATCAATCTCACACACACGTCATGCTTCTTCCACTTGAACCGCACAATCCCATCGCTCATGCATTGGAGGAATATTACATTGCAAGCACATGTGCATGCCAAAAGTTCTCTGTGTTTCTTTCGCTTTATTGGATGTCACAGTGAAGAGTGTGCATATGCTTCAAAGCTGCACGTAGTGTAGCACAATACCGTGATAAGTGGATGGACCACATGTCATGTACTTGCATTCACTTATCTCCAGTGGGAACTTTGAAACATGAAGTGTGTTTGCCTTCATTGTTATATCTTTCTTACTTGTTGGTTCACACAAATGGGTTTCTTGCGGACCAAGCCTTCACCAACATGGGTCAACTAATGCACCAGTGACTGCATGGGAAATATCACTTCACATGATGAAGCCCATGCACTGTTATTTTAGGAGTAGGAGTAGTGTTTGCTTTCAATTATTTGCTTGCATGCCTATTTTCTTACTTGCTTCTCTTATTTGTTTGTTTGTTTGCTTGTTTGTTTAGCTTTATTTCACATCTACTTCACCTTATGCTTTGCTTTGTTGTTTGTTTTCTTTTTTTGTTCATAGGTTAGTTTTGCAAGAAACTATGTATGACTCTTGAAACAAGCTGGGTAATGTAAATGAGGCCTTGTGCAAATATCACTACTTGGTTATTTGTCATCCTTCCTCTGTATGAAGAACTTGTTATTTTTAGTCCATGATATGTCGATGGAAAATATGTACTACTCGAAGTGAACCTTGGTGAAAACACAATGCTTATGCACTAACTAGTATCACCTACTCTAGTCGATTGTTTTTGGGTTAACCCTTGTCATCTCAGTCAAGTAGAGTAAGGTGAGGGGCAAACCTTAACAAGCACATCAAAGGTATATAATAAACCACTTCTCTTAAGGAACAACCTCTTCTACTCTCAATAAGTCGAGATCCCTCTTCTGCCTATGAAATGAATAAGTACTATGCATAGTTACGAAAAAAATGAAAAATGAAAAATGAAAATAATGAAGAGTGAAAATTTTCAAAAATGAAAATTGAATAAGGTGAAAGAAGAGAAAGCTTCTTGCGTAGAGAGTCGATGCAAGTAGCTTTGTCGGGGTACTAAACAGGATGGCTAGCAGCGAGGTGATGTTTGTGTTCCTGCGTGACTCTGCCGAGGTATTGTCCAGGCATGCTAGCAGTGGAGCAACACCATAGATGAAACTTAGACTCTGACGACTATACTGCTTGTGCACCAATATACCCCTCAACCCCAATTGAAACAACTGTGTTGCCTTGGCTTGGAATGTGTGTCAATTGACTAGGAGTTTCGCAGATGCTACATCTTACAATCAAGCTAGTGTGAAACCAAGACAAACTGAGAACTGAACAATACTTCCGGAGTTGTTAGACTTGATTTCCATGAACAGGGCCCATTTAGAGAGCTGGAGTTCTACTAGTGTGTCGCCAAGTGTTGTAGTGGCTACAACCACCCTTCAAAATTTTTCCGTAGCTTCATTTTGGGGCCTCCCTACCAATATTTAACAATTCCATGTCTTGCTTCGTCAAGTACACAAGCTTCAACGATTTTCTTGCAGAAAGATAGCCTGTCTATCAAAGCTTGATGCATTCCCATCATAGGTTGTTCCTCTGAACTTGGTCCAGCTACACGCTGAGAAGCTCCCTCAAGAAATTGTGCAATTCTAGAGGGTAACCAGCCTTCCCTCTAGAAATTGGGCAATTCTGTTTGGCAGCTAGCTGGGCTCAAGAATTGCACAAATCTGCCAGTTAGGCTTTATCCATAAAATTGCACAATTCTTCCCATCAGGGCTGCTCAACCTAGATTTTACGCAATCATAGGCAGCAATCAGCTGTTCTACCCAAAAATTGCACAAATCTCTTGGGAAGTGAGCCCATCTCCCTTTCAGAAATGTGCATTTTCTCCCAAAAATTGAGCAGGCTCTTGCATGTGCAGTTGGTTTGACCAATGCCATTCGGAACCAAGGAAAATTGACTTGCATGCATGACTTGCCTTTTCCCAGAATAAAAAAGCCAACTTGCAAAAAAAATCCCTTGATTTAAGGAACTATTTTTAGCAGCTAGAGGTGACATGAAAAGATCATTTTAGAATCTTTCCTCCAAGTGTCACTTTTTCATAGATTTGTGGCATGCACGTCATGAGCCTAAAATTATTGATTCAATGCATCAGAGCTCATTTCTTCAAATCGATAGTGGAGCTCTAACATCCCACAACACATCCAAGGCTCTTCGACACATCCAACTCAATTATTCACGGGTAAGTGGTCTCAGCTTGTCTTTTTCAGCGTTCTATCACCTTTTGTGTTTTTTCTTGTGTGGTTGCTTTTTGCTTCATTTCTTTGAATGCTTGTTGTTGTTTACATGCATACTAGCTTGAACTAGCACCATTTCATTTTTCGTTAGCATCTCACTACAGTTTCATGCATGAAACTATTTTGCACGAACGATTGCCGATTCAGAGACTCGCTTCACCCACATGCATGTTGTTCCATTTTCTGAATCTTTCATTCACTTTTTTCATGCACGATCATTTTCTTATACTTACACTCAGTATCACCATGAATTCAATTTCACATTTGCTTTTAATTTCCCGTCGGCAAGTCTAGCTAGCCTTGGCCTAGACTCTGCCTCACTAAGACAACAATGTGTAATCCTGAAGGGGAAGGTTATGTCTTCCTCTCTAGAAATGTGCATTTTTTCCCAGTAACTGTCCTCCAAGCTTGCTTTGCAAAATTTTGAGGGACAATGACTGCTGGCCCAGAAAATTGTGCAATGGAGTTACTAAGCCTACACGCATTGCTAGTTGAAATTGCACATTGTGCAATTCCAGTAGTCAGTAACCAGCCTGGATTGCACATTGCGCAATTCCAGGAGTCAACAACTGATCTGAATTGGATCCTTAAAAATTTCCATGATTGTTTCAAATTATATCAAGCTTCAAAATCTTATGAATAACGTGCTTATCAGAAATGACCTCTGGACAATGGCAATTTATGGCCATCACGTAACAATGAGAACCCTTGGTCAAAGCGCGCTGACTGTTGGCCCATAGAGACCACGCATTGGCGCAAATTGGCAATCAGAAGCCCAAATCCAAAAATAGAGACAGTTTTTGCATCCCCTCAAGGTGCATATTAACCCTCTCAAGCCAAGTTTCCCGTTCACTCTTGATCTCTTGTTCAACTGAAGTCCGCTTGCCCTTAGCCCTCTTGGCCTTTTGCAAAATGCGGTCGTATATGGATGTTTTATGGATAATATTGTGGAAATAAGTTGAAGGAATGAAATGGGCAGACGGTATGAAATAGGGAGTGCGGAAATGTATGTTGAATAGAGTTTAGGGATGAGTAGGGTTTTAGGGAGAGTGGGTAGGGTTGTAGGGTTTGGGGAGAGTGTAAGTGGGACTGTGGGAATGGGGAAAATGTATGAGGGGAATGGGATTTAGGAAATAGGTAAATGGGAATGGGATTTGATCTAGGGAAGAATGGCAAAGATGAGGTAAGTAAAACAATGGAGAGGATGATGAAAACTAGGGTTTTAATTTTATGAGTGAAAAAGTCACCAAGACTTGATGCAAAACCCTTTTCAACAAGAAAGATAAATGCACTTACTTGAAAAGAGGTATTTTGAGAGTTCTAAGGAAAATTGAGTGATTTTGGAGCATTTTGGGGCTTCGCTACCAGGTGCGTAGTGCCCGTTCAAATTAATAGTGAGGAATTTTGCCAGGTGCATAGTGTCTGCCAGGTGCATAGTGCCAACTTCATACTCACTTTTGAAAGCCTTCTCGATGTACAAATTGGGTGTGTGATAGCTCCTTGGAAATATTTTCGAGTCTACTTTCCAGAAAATCTTGAATGTTGCAATTTGGAGTTCATTTTCCTGTCCAAAGTCCAAACTCCCAAGACTGGTCAAAATGTGCAGAATGAGGCTACCAAAATGCATAGTGTTGTTGCAGTCAACTTTCGAAGGTATTCATCAACTCCAAATTGATCTCATGATAGATCATTGGAAATATATTTTTGTCAAATTATCAGTTGAGGCATCAAGAAAGTCATTTGGTCATTCCACTTAGGAGAAAAATTTATTTTAGTAAGGTCACT
This sequence comes from Pinus taeda, assembly GCA_000404065.3. Lineage (NCBI taxonomy): Eukaryota > Viridiplantae > Streptophyta > Pinopsida > Pinales > Pinaceae > Pinus > Pinus taeda. The sequence continues at coordinate 138,743 of APFE030880545.1, forward strand.
CCAGAGGTGCATCAACCCTCCTAAGGCAAATGATGTTTTCAACATTTCTCCCAAACCATGAAACCTGTGTAAAAATTGAAATAGGTTTTCCTTCTTGTGTCAATTATGGACAAAAACCTCTCACTTTTGTTAAATGCATCTTCTATTTCTCAGAAACATCATTTTAATAAAACCTATCTCGATATGTGGAACAAGGGATTTGTAGAAATGAAGGGAAATGAAGGGGATAAGGGAATTCTAATTTCTTGAGAAAATTTTGGAAAATAGGGAGGGATTTTAGGAAGCAAGGGAAAGTGTAATTTCACATATTTAGCGAGGGGAAGGGGTCCAAAAGGGAAAAACATAGGCCTAGCCTAGAAAATTGTCAAATTGTAGCAATAAGCTAGGGTTTGTGGGAAAATGATGAATTTGAGGGATATCAGTGATGGGAAGTGCTTAAAAAGGTATATTAAGGATAGGGGAAGGTGTTTGAACATCAGAATACAAGTTTTGTTGATGATTTGACCATCCAAGAGAAATTACCTTCAAAACCCTAGAAGAGGGAAATGAGCCTTACCCAAGTACAACTGAAGCATGAACAAGGAGTAAAATGACCCATTGGAACCTAAAATGATGATAAAAAAATTTTGAATGATGGTACACTCAGCCAAATGGTGACACAGACTAACAACTGGACAACTTTGAAAGGAGTGAAAACAAATCCTATACCTAATACCTAGTGACCAAATTTTACTTGAAGGCTCACTGAAATGACAAAATTTGACTTTGACACCCTAATACCACTTTGTAAGAGCATGTTTGATCGTTGTTGAAATGCTTTCAAAGACTGACACTAAAAGGAAGCATTAGCTGCGTTGGACAAGGGATCTTCAAAACATCAGAAAATGTACTTAGAGGAGAAGCTTAGATGCACGAGGATGCAGAAAGGGCAACATGTAGACCCCTTCCTTACTAGTCTTCAGGGTGTCCGGGATCATCTGGCTTAAGTAGGCTCAATGCCTATACTATTAACATTGAATAATGTTTTTGAATATTGCTAAGTTTTTTCCTAGAGCATCCTCAATAGAGAAAGACTGCCAAATTTGAAATGTGTGTGGGTTGATCTGCAACAAGAGGAAATTAGGTGTGATCTGGTGAAGGCCACCATCAATGGCAGTAGTAGTAGTGGGATGAAGCAAGTGAAGGAAGAGGAGGACGTAGCCCTTGCATCAAAGGGGTGTTAGGATAATTACAGAAGAAAAAATGACATTTTGAAGATCAAGTTCTTAAGGTGTGGTGAGTTGGGCCATTACAACACTCAGTGTCATCTTAGAAATAAGGACAAAGACGAGAAGTAGGATTAGCAAGATTCATCCGCTGAGATCGACAAGTTGTCCCCCGGGCTAGAGGAAGGGTTTTCCATGATTGCCAAGATGCATCCAAGGGTGAGGTGGGTGACCTGGAATTTTAGACCTAGAGAGCTACATGATGGGCAGGATCCTTGAGGAGTCCACCTCTTGGATCAAGACCTTGCTGCTGGAGCCCATAGACGGTAGTAGCAGGATGTACTAGTGGTAGTTGGTGTAGTCAAGTTCCGGAGTGACAAACGTTGTAGCTAGTAGTGGTCTAATACTGAGTAACACAGAGCATAGTTAGCAGTGCAGTTGTCACGGAGCAGAGTCAACAACAATGCAAAGGCTTCAGTGACAATGTAGAGGCTAGCAACAATCATAACTCAAACGATGGATGCATCATACTAGCCACAGTTGGTTCAGTATTTGTTGGGTTGTGTTATATTCTTTCCATGACTAGATGGGGGGCAAAGCCCCCCCTTCTTTGCACCAATGCGTAGTGGGGGGGTCACAGGGGGTTTGAGGGAGGTGGTTAGCCCCCCTCTAGGAGGTCCTAGGCAGCGGCCTAGGGAAATGTTTTTTGGACCCATGGTTTTTCCCATGGTTTTGTGCATGGTTTTTGGTCCATGGTATTGGATGCTTCGGCATGTATATATATGTATTGTAACATTGAAAGGAAAATAATGAAAAATCAATCTAGTAGTCTCGGTTTTGGGATCTAGGGGAAAACCTCTGTGTATATTTTTTTATGTGTTATGCTCTCACTGTTTTATATTTTATGCTTTTAGAATTTATATGTAGGTAAGTTTTGAATGGGGTTAAAACATACATTTGGTATCAAAGATGCTTTGGCTTCAAGTGGATGACTTTCTTGCTGAGGGGTTTCACTTAGGCGTGTGGTAGACCCTATTCAGTGGGAGATCTGGAGAATCGATTCTGGTGGTGAAAGAAGATGACAAGCAGTGGAAAGGTAGAGATAGAGAAATTTAATGGTCAGAGTTTTAAGATGTCGAAACTCAAGATGGAGGATCTGTTGGTGCATAAAGATCATTGGATCGTGGTAGATCCATGTACTAAACCAACGAGAGTGTCCGATGAAGAATGGAAGAAGCTGGATTGGAATGCAAAGAGAAAAATACGATTGTGTGTCTCAGATTTAGTATTGGTGAATGTATCAAGGGAAGCTACGATGAATGCTTTGTAGGACAAGTTAGGGACTTTGTACCAATCTAAGTCTTTGGTGAATAAACTGTTCCTATAGAAAATATGTATAACATGAGGATGAAAGATGGAGACTCGGTGAGAGAGCATCTGAACGCATTTAATATTGTGGTAAGTCAGTTATTATCTCTTGATATTAAAATTTCATATGAAGATAAGTGCATCAGTTTGTTGTGTTCTCTACCAGATTCATGGGATTTTCTAGTTATTGCAATAGGTTGCAATGCAACTACCTTGCATTTTGATGAAATAGTCTCATCCTTACTGATGGAGGAGATGATATGGAGAAATTTGGAGAGCTAGAATTTTGATGCCTTGTCTGTACGAGGACGGTGCCCGAATAGAAACAAAAATAAGTTATCGAGTGGGAGATATAAATATCTAGGAAAACCTGTAAAGGTGTGTTGGAAATGCGGAAAGGAAGGGCACTACAAAAAGGACTATCAATCTAAAGCTCTTAACAAAGGAAAAGGATCTGATGGTGCTCCTTCTACAGAGGAAAAAAGCACCTCAGATGAAGGTGGGGATGTGCACTTTTCTTCTTCAAGTACACATGTAGATCATCAGGCATGGTTGATTGACTTAGGTGCATCCTTTCACTTCACTCCCCATAGAGAGTGGTTCTACGAGTATGAGAAATATAATGGTGGTGATGTCTTCTTGGGGGATGACAGGAAGGATAGAAACGTTGGTCGTGGAAAATTCAAGTTGAAGTTGCAAGGTGGAAGGATTAGAACACTTTCGGGTATTCTGCATATTCCTGCATTAGCCAGAAATCTAATTTCTGTAAGCAAGATGGATGATGCAGGTGTAAAAACAGTGTTCAAGAAAGTTACCTGCAAGATGTTCAGGGAGCTCTGGTATTGATGCAAGGAGTTCGGATTGTAACTCAGTACAAGCTACAAGTTAGCACTGTTATTGATGAGTGCAACTGTTCTGTGGTTCCTGAAAGTGGAGTAGAAAATCTAGTGGTCTCTAGAGAAAATACCATGCCATGGCATCAAAGGCTTGGACATATTGGAGAGAAGGACCTTTTAATACTTCATGGTAAAGGTATGGTAGAAGGTATGACTAATAGCTCTCTGGATTTTGATTTCTTGGAAAATTGTGTATATGTCAAGCAGAATCAGGTGAGTTTCCCCTCTGGTGGTAAGAGGGAAAAACATATATTAGAGCTTGTGCACAGTGATGTGTTTGGACCTGTGAAGGTTCCATCACTAGAGAAGTCTATGTACTATGTATCATTTATAGATGACTTCTCAAAGAATACATGGATATATTTCCTCGAGAAGAAATCTAAAGTCTTTGACAGGTCTAATGAATTTAAGGCTTTGGTGGAAAACAAAACAGAGAAGAAGATAAAGGTGCTAAGGACAGATAACGGTGGAGAGTTTTACAAGAAAGAATTTGAATAATTCTATAAAAATTGTGGTATAACACGGTAGAAGACTAATCCATACACACTTGATCAAAATGGAGTTGCAGAATGAACGAACAAGACGTTAATGGAAATGGTAAGAAGCGTCATCAAAAAATCTAACCTTGATAGGTTGTTGATCAGGTAAAATCTGAGTAACTCTTTCAAACCAATCTTTTGGTTGAGGCTTAGCCTCCTCAACTTGAGAGGGATCTCTCAATAGGTTTCAGATTTTTGATTAATGATTAGATGGCTAACTCTAGGAATAAAATGGGAAAATGTATAAATGGTTGACTGGTTGAATCAAAGGTTAGCAAACATCTATTGGGCTATGGAGTCAAGCTAGTCTTCAACAAAACAACATGGTCAGCAAAACATGGAAGTCAAGGCACTTAGAGTTTAGGTTTATAAATAAAACAGTAACACAATGAAACAACACAGTTTACAAGCATGTGAAGGAATTTAGAGCATTTTCCAATAAATTCTAAGTATCACAAGCTCATACCACTACAAATAAGTAATTGAACAAGGCCATAAGAACACCAAACACATAAACTCCTTGTGAATCTTGAGTAGTCAAACTGATCTCTATATCAAGTATGAAACCCACATTTTCTTATAATAACACAACATTCTTTTGCTAATGAAATTACCAACCCTGAGGAATTTGATTCTCAAGCTTTATATAGAGTTTTACAACTTTGGAATCTATGATCCATCTTTGGAGGAATTCGAATTCCTAACTTTGACCACTATCTATTCATCAAACAAACTACTTAATTAGAACTTGACAGCTAGATGTCTTTAAGATTCCTAATACAAATAGGAGTGAAACTCCTAAAACATGCTTCCAACAACCTAATCTATGAATTCAATAAATTCTTTAATCAACTGCCAAACCATGTCTTCGAGCTTGATGATGTCCACAGTGCTCTTGCAAAACTTGCTGAGTCATGACCTAACTGTCCTGAAAGCTAGGAGACATAGTTCCTCCTTTTAAGGCCCTTAATCCTTAATGCTTATCTTCAAATAGTTTTGTTGGTGTACATGTGGTATGCATTAATAATCCATAAAAACTTCATTTTCCACCTGTGCAAAAAAGGAAACTCGAAAATATGGAGGAAAGAATGAAACATAATTGTGCTGCAAAAATACTATGTTTTCATAGCACAACCTTTACATCACTTATGAAATAATTCTTGGAAGTTTTCTTTCTACACCATTGTCATGTGACACTTCATATATGATCCCATGTGTACCAGAAACTTCAAAATTTAGAACTAATCAAACCTTACCTCCGGAAAGTATCCATAACTGCTAAATGATCATCGTCAGCAGTTTTGTAGCGCGCTACGAAACTATTGTGTATGTACTTTTTTTTTCAGCACAATTTTCAAAAATCTGCAATTTTGGGAATTTTCAAAATTTCATAAAGACTGATCTGATCACCAAAAATAAAAACAACTTAACCTTATGAGATGTTCTTCTTCACAGATGACCTTCTCTTTAATACCAAAATTGTTTTAACGTATCTCCTTAACTGCCCTTTTCCATAACCTTGTTTCATTATTGTTGTAGCCTTTCTTCAGATTTTGTTAACTATATTTATAGGTCTTCAATCTATCTCTTCAATCTCGTATTGGTAGCTCTCAACTGAAAATTCATCATCATTACAAATCTGGCTTCTTTAATGAAAGACTAACCTATAAATTTATCATTTTCTACACAATTTTTATCGGAAAAATAGGTGTTGAGACAAAGCTTATATCTTTTGATCACTGATAGTTGTTACAAAAATGGAGAAGGCTTTTTTAGATAAGGATGTTTATAAGAAAAACCTCTCTCAGTTTTTTGAAAACCAGCATCAGTTGTCCAGAATCTGCATTATAAAAGCATGTATGAAACACGAAAAATTCAGAATTCAGAATTTGTTCTCAAAGGAAACTTCGAATCTCCAAATTGGTAGCACCTGGGAGAAATTTGCAAGAGGTTTTTGTTCCTTGTTATGCTCTTAGAAAAACCTCCTTCATATTTTTTAAACCATCTTCATTTTCCTGAAAATTCCTTTTGAAACCAACAGCTCAAAACAGTCCAAGAAACACGCAAATCCCCTTGCAGCTCCTGGTAGAAATACATGTAACCTGTCTGGATGAAAGCTTGTGTGAAGTTGAGGTTGTCCATGATCAGTTAAAGCTCTACATTCTCCTATCTAAACACAACCTTCTTTTTATGCTTTCATCTTCATGAAAATTTCCCTTTATAACCCAAATTGCCCTCTTAAAAATATGACAATTGTAAAGAACTTTTTGGACGACAAGCTATTTGTCACAAAGTTAACTTTTCAAAGGTGACAGCTGACTGATACATGAAAAGGTTGAAAAAAAAATTACAAAGAGGAGCTTGGGTAACTTGATTAAGGAATGATATTTGAATGTGGAGAGAAATGTGACAAAATGAGGGAGTGGAAAGAAACAACCACTTCATCAACCAATAAAAATAACTCTGCTTTTCCTGAAAAAGAAGGCTGCACTCTTGAGCTCCTATATCTTGATCCCTGATAGATGTTACAAAAATGGAGGAGTATTTTGTAGATAAGAATATTTATAAGAAAAAACACTTTTAGTTTTAAAAAATGAGTTTTCAATTGCTCAGAAAACCCCTTGGAAGTTGACTACTAAATACAGAAAACAAGGTTTTTGCCTCATAATGCGCTATGAAAAAAGCAGCGTTTTCGTAGCGCAAAACATAAATTTTACACTGTATGTGCTACGAAAACGTGGTTTTGGGGATAATTCCAAAAAAAAATTCAAAATGGCTTAAGCTACGAGTTTCTGAAAATAATGTAAGACTCATGAAACATGGAAAAAGGATGTTAGAATTTTATTTGGATATGACAAATGCAACCTTTGAGACTCCTAACCTATCACCCACCCATTAAAACATAGGGTGACTTGAAACTTATCTAAGTCCATGACTAGGAACAATTTAAACCCCTATTTTGGTGATAAGAAGAAGCATGCTTAGTGGTGTGAAGTTAGGAAAGGAATTCTAGGTAGAGGCAGTGGAGACAACATGTTACCTGGTCAACAGATCACCTTCATCAGCGTTGGAGGATAAGACTCCACAAGAGGTATGAATTGGTAATAAACCCTCTCTTTCACATCTGAGGGTATTTGGATGTGATGCATATGTACATGTTCCAAAGGAGAAAAGAATAAAGTTGGATAGTAAATATGAAAAGTGAATCTTTATCGGGTATAAGGATGGTTTAAAGGGTTATAAGATTTGGAACCCAGTAACAAGGAATGTTGTGTATAGCCAAGATGTGGTCAAAGAGGTGAAATATGTTATTAAACATGAAGTCCCATCAAAGGAAATTGAAAAGACAGAGCTTGTGCTAAAGGAGGAAGAATTAGACTCTACAGTAGAAGAGGGATCAGAAGATGAAGAGCCACAAACTCTGGGTGTGAGTAGATCAGTTCGAGAAAGAAGGCAGCCAGAAAGGTGTAGTCCATCTACTTTATGTTCAAAATTTGCTTTGTCTATTACTGGTGATGATCTCAGAACTGTGAAGGAAGTAGTAGGTTCAGAGGATGGAAAACTCTGGAAAGAGGCCATGGTTGATGAAATGGCATCTTTGCACAAAAATGAGGCTTGGGATCTGGTGGAGTTTCCAACTAGAAGGAAACCCATTGGCAGTAAATGGATGTTCAAGAAGAAGACAAATGTGGAAGGAAAGGTGGATAAATACATAGCTCGGTTGGTAGAAAAAGGTTATTCCCAGGTGCCTGGAAATGATTGTGATGATATTTTTTCTCTTGTTTCCAAGGTAGCTTCTATATCTGTTGCTTCTACTTTTGATTTTGAGGTAGAACAGATGGATGTGAAGATAGCATTTCTTCATGGGGATCTAGAATAAGAGATCTACATGAAGCAATCTGAAGGATTTTCGGTGAATGGTAAGAAAGAACTAGTATGCAAGTTAAAAAAGTCTTTGTATGGGTTAAAACAGTCACCAAGAATGTCGTATCAGAAATTTGATACATTTATACAGGGACTTGGCTTCCATAGAAGTGAAGAAAATCATTGTGTGTATTTTAAATTAATTGGTGACCATGTTATTTATCTAGTCTTCTAAGTGGATGATATGTTTCTAGTTGGAAATGACAAAGAAATTATCCAGGATTTGAAGATCCAATTGTCTTCCAAATTTGGCATAAAAGATATTGGTGCTGCAAACTATTTTGGGCATGGAAATGAAAAGAGATCAGGCAAAGAGGAAGCTTTGGTTAAACCAGAGGAAGGTGTGGTTAAACCAGAGGAAGATCTGGTTAAACTAGAGCAAGTATGTCGAGACAATACAACAGAGGCTTAATATGCAGGATAGTAAACCAGTGAAGGTTCCTATTCTTGTAGGTGTAAAGTTGTCTGCTAAACAATGTCCCAAGACAAAAGAAGAGGAAGAGGACATGTCCCGTGTTCCATATGCAAGTGTATTCGATAGTCTGATGTATGTGATGGTCTATACTAGACCAGACATTGCACATGTAGTGGGAGTATTCAGTAGGTGTATGTCAAAACTAGGGAAGGAGCATTGGACAACAGTGAAGCGGGTTTTCAGGTATTTGCGTGGCACTAGTGATTATGGTTTGTGCTACCAAGGAAGACCAGGATTGGACATAGTTTTGGATATTTGTGGCTTTGTTGATGGAGACTGGGCTGGAGATCTAGATCAAAGAAGATCTACAAGTGGGTATGTCTTTAACCTATTTGGAGGTGCATCATTTGGATGAGTAAGAAACAATAGGTAGTGGCACTATCAAGTACAAAGGTACAATATGTTGCAGCCACTCATGCAAGCAAGGAAGTAGTTTGGTTGTAGAGATTTTGTTCAAGTATGGGGTTAGTATAGGGAGCTATAAGGATATACTGTGACAACCAAAGTGCAATTTTCTTGGCAAAGAACCCTGATTACCATTCAAAGACAAAGCACATTGATGTTTAGTATCCATTTGTGAGGGATATGATAGAAGACAAAAATGTGTTGTTGGTAAAGGTGGACACTTTGAAGAATACTGTAGATGCATTGAAAACATTTGTGAGCTCTGAGAAGATCTCTTAGTGTAGAGAAACAATGGTAGTGCAGGGCTAGATAAATGACTAAGCTCTCCTATGGAGAGAAAACAACAAGTGGGAAAATGTTGGGTTGTGTTATATTCTTTCCACAACTAGCCCCCCTAACCCCACCTTCGTTGCGCAGCATGGGGGTCACAGGGGGGAAAAGCCCCCCCTATATGGAGGCTTTGAGGGGGCTAGTTAGCCCCCCTCTACGGGGTCTTGAGTAGTGCCCCAAGGAAAATTTTTGTTGGACCCATGGTTTTGCCCATGGTTTTATGCATGGTTTTGCCCATGGTTTTTTGCATGGCTTTGTGCATGGTTTTTTCACACGGTTTTGGGCACAATGGTTTTCGGTCCATGGTATTGGATGATTTGGCATGTATATATATATGTATTATAACATTGAAATGAAAATAATAAAAAATCGATCTAGTATTCTCAGTTTTGGGATCTAGGGGAAAATATTTGTGTATATTTTTTTTATGTGTTATGCTCTCGCTATAGTTTATTTTCTGTTTTTAGAATTCTTAAGCAGGTAAGTTCTGAAAGGGGTTAAAACCTGCAGTATTTTTGATGTTTCAATTGCAACAAAAACATATAGGATAGGTTCAAGTCTAGACACAGTGTTGGCAGCAGTTTAGCAGGGCCGACAGTAACACATATGTAGCTCATATTAGAGTTGCGTAGTAGTTGGTGGGAATTAGAGCCATACATGAGGAGTGCAACAAGAGATGGTGTTGACACATAGTGGTGCTACAATGAGTTGCAACACTAGAGCACATTCCTCACTAAGAGGGAGTGTTGATTTATGTAGCATTAGATGTTCTCTTGGCTCGAGATTTTGTAGAGAGGCTAAGACACATGCATTCTCCAATAGCCAGAAATTGTTTGGGAAAATTCCACCTAGATATAGTTTAATAAAAATAATTAACTTTTTAAAATTGTTCCCTAAGTATAGACTTAGGAAATTTGGTTAATTAAAGGGTATTAATTAAATCTAGTGCGAATAATCTAAAAGAAGACAAATATAAACTCATAGTTAATTAGCCATTGATTATGTTTTAATCTTGGTCGTTGGTGCTCCAATGAGAGATTATAAGGAGTTCGATGGGAACTTGGAGAACATGTTTGTGCAGTTCCATTTTACTGGGAAGTTAATTTCTTGAGTAGCTGTTGTGAGTTGCCAGAAGTGACTTAGTAAAGTTGAAGTAGTGAGAAAGGGGCATGGATCGTAGACTGGAGGAGAGTTTTCCATATTTGAGGAGTGTAAGGCAGAGAAGATAGAGAGAGGTTTAGAGAGGGAACAAAATTCCATGCATAGGTTGCACAGAGTTTCAGAGGGAGTCTGAGATTTAGCTGGGAAAGTCAAATTCTAGAGCCAGAAGCTAGGGTGTGAGACTGGAGGGCTAGAGGATTAAAGTTCCAGCCAGCAAGAGATCCAAGGAGGAAATGACACAGAACCTAGAGACTGTGACACCGAGATTTGTAGGCTAAGGTAGAGGTAGCATGGGGCCAACCATCCAGAGCCTAAATCATATGCAGATTGCCAGTGATAGTGTGATATTTGTCTCACTATCTCCTTGTCAATATTTATCTATATCAGATTGCCAGTTTGTACATATAACAATTTGTACTTAGATTACTACTACAAAATAAAAAAAACCCTTAGCTGCTACACTAGTTTTCCCACATTGGGTTTTTTTTCGAGGACATTTGTCCAAAACGAATAGTGTATATGTGTGTGTTGTTTCCATAATATTTTATTTTGTGTAGGTTGCAATGTATGCATTTCAATATTTTCCGTAGAAAAATACAAGTAATTTAACAAATAAGAGAAATAACTTCAGTTTGTTGCAGTAGGAATTAGGTCACTAATTCTTCACATTTTCATGGTCATTGATAGCTTCTCTAAGATCACCATTCTGGTGGCCTACAAGAAGAGTGTAATAGGAGAAATCACTGCTAAGCTATTCTTCAAACGAGTGTGGGTACACTTTGGGATCCCACGGTCCATTATCTCAAATCAGGATAACATGTTCCTAAGTACATTATGGTCAAGTCTCTAGTCGACTTTGGATACCAAGCTCACTAAGTCAATGACTTTCCATCACCAAACTGATGGCCAAACATAGGTCTTCAACATGATGATCACACAATTTTTTCACATGTATAAGTCGAGGCATCCACGCACATGCGATGAAAGCCTCTCCTATGTCCAACGCAACTACAACAAAGATCTCTATAGCTCAACTGGCCACAACCCCTTTTAGGTGGGATTGGGATTTCAACCACTATGTCCCATTGATGTGGCCATACTGTTATAGACATATTTGGGCACTGCAACCCCAATCACATATGTCGATAAACCAAGGGCCCTTAAACTCCTAAAAGTGTTGTTTCATACCCTAAATAATCATGATCAACTGATCATATCATTTCCCAGAAGTTGCAACTGAAAAACCACTCAGAACTGGCCAAAACTGGACCATACAGACTGCTCCATGGTCAAGGTGCGATGCATACTAGCTGCTACACTAGCTAGGTATGATGCATACTAAAAGAGCCTTCTATGGGGTGCAATGAGTGAGAGTAGAAAAATGGCAGAGACAGTGTGTTAAGTGGAAACACAGAGAATCTTCTAGAAACTTACTCATAATGCACTTGCCTCTCTGAATTCGCCCAAGGATGAGTAAGATATCAATGAAATCTTCAATTGGAACCAAAAACTATCAGTGGAATGACACTAATAAAAAACCCAGAGTTGCCTCACCCCTTTGCAAATATCTATAAGTGGATCCCTCATCTGAGAGATCTAGAGGATGCAATTTTGTAATTTGTAAGGAAGTGTTGTTGGTTCCTCTTTGAGAATAGATATTGTATTGTTGGGTGATCCTACTTTTCATGAGGTGAAGAGGACTCTGATGCTAGGAGGATGATGCTGGATCAGACAGTTGGGTTGTAATCCTCTCTTCTATTTCTACTATCAATAAAGTTTTTGAGTTTTCCTCCATATAATCGTGTATTTGTGAATCTTATTATTTGTAGATGCAATTGTATGGTCAATGTATTTTTGATTCTGCATTGTTTATGATATCATAGATTGAGATGCTTTGATAGTGTTTTGTTGCTTTGCCTCTACAGGTATTCTCTAAAGCGGGACAAGTAGGAGAAGAGTGGCAAGTTCTATCAAGGGAGAGAGGAAACAAGCAAGGAGCCAAGCGAAAGATATAGGTTGGTCCTTTTTTCTTCTCTCTTATCTTTCATACATAAAGGAAATCTCAAAGAGCTTTGAATTGTTTGTTTCTAAGGTAGCTACCCATCTTAGTGGGACTAGTAGATTGAAAAGACACTAGTTTTCCCAGAAACAAAATGGTGACTCTGTTGGGGAGCGAATAGTTTGTTTGTTTTTTATTGTTGTTTGCTTTATAAACTACATACGAAGCCTAAAGTTAAGCCAACTAGCCTTCGAACTGCAAATTTTGAGCAAAAACCAAACTCAGTTTCATTCCATGGCCATCGCACTGTCTATAACTAGTAGCTTGTATGCATCCCACCTCCTGTGTGTTGCAGGTGAGATGCATCCCTATTTCCCTTACGGACAAGTGCGATGACTGAATGATACTGTTTCTCTCTCTAGAATTTGGTTTTTTCCTCCTTGTTTTCAGCTCTATTCAATAGTTTTGCTGCTTATGATCAGTATATCATTGCTGAAGCCTCCTTCCTTCACATTATTTAGCCTCCATTGATAGGGGTTTGTAAATGTTTTTATGTGTTTGTCTATCATTTGCAATCCTCCTTTGTCAAAAGTAGCTTAATCGAACTATCATTTTTGATGTAAAGAAGTTTTGTAACTGTCATTTTGACTCAAAAAGAAGAGTGTCGTAAATTCTTCCTCTTCCAAATAGTCGATTGTACTTTTTCCATTGTATTTGATTTGAATTGTCAATATTTGAAGTGTTGAAAGTAGTTTTCCATTCGAAATTGTAAGTGTCGTTTTAGTCTCCCTTTCATTTTGAAAATAAATTGTTGAAGTCTCTCTTTGACGAAAATAGTTCATAACTGTACTTAGTTTTCCTTTTTGGCATTCTCACGTTAAGGAAATGGAAAAACAAATACATGCATGTGCATTTGCATTTAGACTGCATGCAGAAAATTATTTAAGAAAAGTGCATTTAGTGTGTGCTCTTTGCTCTCTGTTAAAAGAATTGTACTCTTCTTTCCTTAGTAGCTAGGATTTTCATTGCTAAAAGAAAACAAATGACTGCTTATCATTTTAGATTGCATATTTAGGAATTTTACATCTACATCATGTGGTGAACCTTGAAAGGCAAACTTCTAAAAAATATCAACTCTAAAATAAACCTCAATGAACATAAAAACACTTTGGAACCTAACGCAACACATCTAGAGGTCTAGGCTAGAGACATATTCTGGCATCTGCTAACTATCATTTTCATCGAAGGTTGGGTGATTCCTCCTCTTTGATATGATAAGTGCTAGTATGGATTTATGCTCCCCGTACCATTGAGTATATATTGGGAGACCACAATAGGTTGATATCCTTTATCCATAGGAAGCCGTGTCTGTCGCCCTATCAATCGGAATGCACTCAACACAACATTTGGGAAGATTGACTGTTGTACATAAGTCCTTGGTAATTTCTCTTTAATTTACCACCAGGGTGTATTTTACAGTTTTGCGATTGGTTTGGTAATCCCTCTGTCTAGATTTCCATAATAGTCACTTTTTTTCTTTTTCGACTCCTTAAAAGAAAAGGTCCATCTAAGCACTTGTCACTTCAAGCTCATTAAAAATTGAAGGCAACTAGAGTCATCTTTAGCTTTTTCTCTACTCTTAAAAATTTAAAAAGCAAAGTTGTGTCAAAGTGGCATTAAAATTTATTTAATTCGAAATAACATCCCTGTTCCTTTGTTGATCTTAGGTTGAGGTAATGGAGCCCACCGATCACGAAATCCCTCTTGGGGGTAATCCTAGTCCTTTCTCTTCTTGGGGAGATATCGGTGCTCCATATATGGCTACATTGTACCTTTCGCGAATCACAATTGGCCTGCCAGTGTGGCTATTCTCAACCTCTGTCATTCAAAATGACGTAATTCCTCAACAATCGAATTAGCAATTAGTTGATACCAAAAGTGATCCTTCACCTTCTACTTCATTTGTTTCTCCCTCCCCCTCATCCTCTTCACTTGGTGAAACTAGGGATACTAAAAACCAAGTGGCTGAGAAGAAGAAGAAAAGGAAAGAGAAGAAGAAGAAGAAGTCAGTTAAACAAGGGGGAAACCATCAATCATCTGGCGAAAATCCGCACATTAAAACTCCTAAATGTCCTCATCTAATCTGCAAAGGAAACCATTTTCATCGAGATTTTCCTTGCATTATGCAAATCTTGAGAGAATGATCCACCCGTTCGCACCATCCGATGTCATCAACCTCTGGTGATCATGTTGAGAGCACACCATCAACTAGTGAAAATGAAACTCCTGGATAGAAAGGGAAGGTCAAAATTCCATGTCAATTATGTGATGAAGACCATCACCTTCGCCAATTTCCTTTCCTAGATGAGCCCAAGAGAATCTTACATAACCACCCTGCTTCACCACAACGACTTCCACCTGCATACAAGAAACTATTACCAAGTCCATCGCTAGTTGAAAACCCGACTGATGTAACTCAACCATCGATCGAAGCGTCTATCATTGAAAGTAAACCTTTTGAGTCCATGCTGGACCAAAGTCAACAGGTCGAGATGGTAGTCAACCCAAACTTGCCTTCAGAAAGTCCACCTTCAGACAATACAATTTCCAAAGAGAACGAGAACAATACTGTCCAAATTATTTTTGTTAATATAGAATCTGACGAACTTGGGGGAAATCCACTTGTTCCTTTACACCAGGAGGAAAATTCCCCAGTTTAAGAGGTTCATCTAGTCGTTTATTCGGTACCCCCTCCAAGCAATCTAGTCATTTCCTTTGATTGGAATCAACTAGTGGGACCCTGCCTTACATCTAATGTACCATTCCAAATCATAGTACAAGTTTACAAAATGATCATGTCTGGCACTATCATAGATGAAGGGGCTTTAGTGAGTATCCTTTCCTCAACTGCTTGGAAAGTGCTTGGTTCACCATCGCTTTTGCCTGAGAATCAAAATTTGTCGAGCTTCAATAAAGGAACTAGTCGACTGTTAGGGATCCTTCCAAAGTTTCCTATAACTTTGAAAAGGAAAATTGTTCATTTGAACGTGATGGTAGTCCAAGGCCATTAGATTACAATCTACTCGTATGACGTGACTACGTTTACAACATGGGAGCTATTGTTTCCACCTTCTTTCGAGTGATGTGTTTCTTGCATGAAGGCAGAGTGGTGCAACTTATCGACTAGCGTTCATTTCCCACTTCAAACGCAGCTACGAGTCAAACATCATCCCTAAATGGTTTATTTACGTCAAGAATGTCCCTTCAACCTTTAGTTCATCCACCTAATTACCACGAGTAGTCCGTTGGATATAACGAAGCGTAGGGGGCATGCACCCTGGTCTACTTCAGAAGGCAAACCCAACTGAAAAAAATAGATTTCCTTGTAGGTTATATGATCGATCTGAAACACCATTTCCGTGTAGGATATGGGATTAGTCTGAAACAGTTATCTCCTCGCAAGTTATGTGATTGGAAGCTCACATCATTCACCTTTGTCTATTTCGATGGACAAAGCCAAGGAAGTGTTTTGTCTGCTCTACAAATGAATCAATCTTGCTTAAATGCAGGGACTTCCATAAGGTAACCTGGAAATTCTCATTTTCTCAATACCTGGGGGCATGCAACCCCTTTTTATGCAAGCAAAAGACGACCAATTTCTTTTCTATCTTTGTAGCGTTTTTAACTTTTAGTTCAACTGCTTAGGTTAGGTGAATGCTCTGATCCACCATTCACCTTTGTTGGCGGCGCGCAAACAAAACAAAGGAAATGTTTTATCTAGGTGAAAGACAACTATCCTACCTAACCTCAGTAATTCTTTAGCTTTTAGTGTAGTTAGCTCTGTAGTTTGGTTGTTTCCATCCTACATAAAAAGGCAATGAGAAAAATTTTGCATGGTGAAACCTCACTAAAAAATGAACCTACTAATGAGAGACGTCTTTAAAAACGATTGGCATGAGAAATGTTTCCACAAGGTTCAAGCTAATTAAAAAGTAAACCCACCACTGAGCATATGTTAGCGCAAGGTTCAAGCTCATTAAAAAATAAACCCGCCTTCAATAAACGACCCCTATGATTACATTTCTATCAGCCTTTTAAGCCTTGGTTGTGTTTTTACCATCACCTCCATTCTTTTGGTCGATCATACGCTTCCACTTGATTATTTACCTTTTGAGGAACAACTGCAACGAGTGATTCTGTTAGCCGCCCTCTTTACATTGCCATGCTTGAGAAGTTCCAAACTTACCTGGAACTAGTTGCTACCCGGAAACATCACTCATTCCTCAAAAACAAGTCTCTTTTAAGCTCTTTTTAGACTCGTTAAATAGAAAGAGATTGAAGAGCTATTGGCCTTTCCAGCTCATTAAAGTAAGGGGAAGTGCCATCCCTCCTCTACATTTTAATCTTTTTGGACCTGAGGGATCATTCCACAAAAAGATTGAGCTCTTGTCTTTTTCGGCTCACTAAAGAGATCAAAAAGTCATCCCTTTCGTATATTTTATACTTTTTCAGACTTAAGGGATTATGCTACGAAAAAGGACTGTTGGAGTTTCATTTTCGTCCCTTTTCAAACTCTCTAAAGATGAAAAGAACCAAGTTATCCTTGTCGTTAAACTCATTAAAACAATAGCGACAAACTTGTCCATCCGGACAAGAGCAAGTTTCATTGTTGCGAGAATCGCCAAACATAGCGACAGGTTTGCCTGAAGGGAAAATTATAGAACAAGCATATGTTATCCTACTCAAGCTTGACAAAAATAAAGAGGTACTAGTCAGCAATGACCGGGGAAAAAGGGAAGAAAACTTAAAGAACTTCATTGGTAGCAGGTCACTCTTGAACATGACACTGCCACTCCATCACCATGATTGAGTCGGGTTGGGTTATTCTGTTCACCGGTTATATCACCATTGGTCCTCCGTACCAACCAAATTTTTGGTTAACACTACCAATCCATCTCAGTGTCACCGATATGTTCAAGAGAAGTCATATAGAGAATTCACCACCCAGCTAACGCCTCATCCACTGCAATACCTTCACCCTCCATTTTTCATGACCGCCATTCTTGAACCTTGTATCATCATATCGTTTTCACCTCCAAAAAATCATTTTTCTTTGTTTCATGTCGTAGATGTGGGATACCTTTAAGGCCCTCCTACGATGGGTCACTTCTTGTAGACATCAGCTCATTATCCAAGAAGTTGACTTACGAACAACCCTTTCAGTACTTTGAAACTTGCATGCCTCAATGGCAAGTTTCTCAATTTTGGCGACAGGTTTACATTAATGGCCTTCGACTGAAAGATTTTGCGTGGTGTTCGACATCAGATAATATATTCACACCATGTGAATTGTACTGTAGTACCTTGAGGGTCATTATCATTATCGGTGATTCCTCTCGTGCCTGTTGACAACTTACATCATTGGCTGGTAATTAGGCGATGTCTTTCCATGTTCGACTTCAGAACATCTTTTCACATGGATTGACTTCTACATCAGGTGAAGATTGAATGAGTTTGAAGACCCTGGATCTAGTTTCATCCATCTGGGCTGTGATATATTAAGGAAAATAAAGACATAAAATGTACACAGAAGTTGCACAAATGATCATCCAAGCTAAGGGATGATGACTCTACAAGAATCACCAGTCTACAACAACAGACGATTATCTGTCCTATGTACATGAAAATGAATTTATAAAGTTGAGCATGGGAATGCCTGCCTCAACTAGATCATGAAAATAATATGAATATGATGTATTGTATTGTATTTTATATAGGTCACCTTCCAGTTCGAATACCTCGAATCCTCATGATAAAGCATTTCACTCGACATCAGAAGATTTACAACCTCATGCTTTAGGGGGCAACTGTTATAGACATATTTGGGCATTGCAACCCCAATCACATATGTTGATAAACCAAGGGATCTTAAACCCCTAAAAGTGTTGTTTCATACCCTAAAGAATCATGGTCAACTAATTATATCATTTCCCAGAAGTTCCACCTGAAAAACCACTCAGAACTGACCAAAACTAGACCATACAGACTGCTCCATGGTCAAGGTGCAATGCATACTAGCTTCTACACTAGCCAGGTGCGAAGCGTACTGAAAGAGCCTTCTGTTGGCTGTGATGAGCGAGAGTGGACAAATGGCAGAGACAATTTTCTAAGTGGAAACCCGTAGAATCTTCTAGAAACTTCTCATATGACACTTGCCTCTCTGAATTCGCCCAAGGATGAGTAAGAGATCAATGAAATTTCCAAGTGGAACCAAGAACTATAAATGGAATGACACTAATCAAAAACCCAGAGCTGACTCACCTCTCTACAAATATCTATAAATGGATCCCTCATCTGAGAGATCTAGAGGTTGGAATTTTGTAATTTGTAAGGAAGTGTTGTTGGTTTCTCTTTGAGAATAGACATTGTATTGTTGGGTGATCTTTCTTTTCATGAGGTGAAGAGGGATTTTATGCCAGGAGGATGATACTAGATCAGACAACTGGGTTGTAATCCTCTCCTCTATTTCTACTATCAATAAAGCTCTTTGAGTTTTCCTCCATATAATCGTGTATTTGTGAATCTTATTATTTGTGGATGCAATTGTATGGTCAATGTATTTATGATTCTTCATTGTTTATGATATCATAGATCAAGATGCTTTGATAGTATTTTCTTGCTTTGCCTCTATAGGTATTCTCTAAAGCAGGACAAGTAGGAGAAGAGTGGCAAGTTCTATCAAGGTAGAGAGGAAACAAGCAAGGAGCCAAGCAGAAGATATAGGTTGGTCCTCTTTGCTTCTCCCTTATCTATCATGCATAAAGGAAATCTCGAAGCACTTTGAATTGTTTTTTCTAAGATAGATACCCGTCTTAGTGGGACTAGCAGATTGAAAAGACACTAGTTTTCCCGGAAACACATACCATTTGTAACCATTCAGGCAGATTCGGCTCATGTCCAACCTGAAGCAAACAAGGCTAAAACTTTCATTGAGTGCATTCAACACATATGCCAATAGGTCCATGACATATTGGATAAAGCCAATGCTAAGTACAAGCAACGACATGATCAACATTGGGTTCCACACAAGTTCTAGGTGGGCGAAAAAGTTTGGCTACATCTACAAAAGGAACGACTCCCTATGCCCCATCGCAAGCTTCACCTACTCTGATATGAGCCATACACCATCACAAAGGCTATAGGGGATAATGCCTTGAAGCTCAAAATTCCATATTTCCTTGTCCTACACCTAGTATTCAATGTGGACTGCCTTCGACCATACTTTCCACAATTTTTGGATGCATCTGACATTGCAGAACAACACACACCATTGGAATTAAATGGAGATTTCATGTTTTTGGGTCAATTTATTGAGTAAATTAACACAAGTATTAAATATCAATCCAGGTTTGTAGAACTTAGAAGCATGTCCAAAATGTATGGATATCACCTATAATCAACTTTAGAAGATAAGTTGTGTAAACTGAAGGAAATGCATTATAAATTAATTAGAAGTACTTATTAAAAATATAAAATTCAAATAAGTAGTTTCTAATTCATTATGTAATAAGTAGAAGTATCTCCTAACTTAAGAGAACTAGATTTGTCCTTCTTCTAGAATACTACTTCATGAATAGAAATAAAAAATCACTAATGGACAATAGTTTAAGATGCATAAAAAAATAATAGAAGAGGCTCCTAACTAAGGCGTTCCTTGTTTTTTTTCATTACAAATTCATTCATCATTAATGCCATTGTTAGAAAACTAGAATGTCAGAAAATCACTTGAAAGCAAGAAAGATGAATTTTAGTTTCTATTCATTGATCAAATAGAAGGAGGGTTCAACTTGAACACTAGATTGTCCCTTCCATATATAGTTGACAAGTAAACCAAGATTCATCAACAAACATAATAAATCATCATACATCTAATTAAGTAAACAAATATGAAGCAAAACTAGTTTATGAAAATCAAGCTCAATTAACCATGAAGTGTACTTAGCTTGGTGTGGGGGCCCTCAACCCTTGCCTTGCACACTTGAAGAGATTATTATCTACTGCAAAATCAATGAATCATCCAAAACATTGAATAGAAAAATAAATATATAACAAGTTCCTCAAATTAACTCAGAATATTTAGAAGTCTGAATACGAAATTATACAAATTATACATACATAAGCCTTCAATGTTTTGACTTAAATAGAAAAATATGAAACAAACTGATCTAAAATGTCTCTAACAACTATTTTTATCCATATCAAATCTATCCAAGATGATCTCATCCATCCCATCACTCAAAATATGGAAAATCCCATGAAATCCTAAAACCGCCCTATTTCCTAGGGATTTCCTAAATGATTGATCATGTTTGACCAGCTTTGACCATGCATGTTTAAGCTTGTTTTGACCGAACCGATAGGATTTCATTCAATATTAGCTCCCAATATTTCTAGAAATGTGATCATCTCGTGCCCAAGCGTCCTGCAAGTATGAAATCAATGGATCCATTATGAGAATTTCTGATTCTGTCAAAAAATGCACTTAAAATCCAATTTTTATAAAAACATCTAAAAATTGCAAAACTAAATTTATATACCTGAATATGCGTAAATATGTCAAAATGGGGTGTATATGATGGTAAATGGATGGATAATATAAAAATTAATCTTGTTTACTTAAGAAAAATTAGATCACAAACGAGGGCCAACATCTCCCCCTTGCTGATGCACAAGCATGTCCTCATGCTTTCTTCCTTCTCATGGACCTTCTGAACTCTGATATAAACCCTATACCTGATCTTGATGTTTTCTGTTGTGATGCTTGCAGTAGAAAATCTATCCCCTTGTACTTCTCTTTCTTGTAGATTGTAGCCTTGACCTTTTGTTTCTCATACTTGTTCTTCCACAAGTTTTTGTCTTTAAGCCACCTGAAAGCCTGCTTGCAAAGAAGATCATTCTTTGTTTTAAGTTTTCCAACTTCCTCATTTAGATTTTCATTTTATTTGACAAATTTTGCATTATTTTTTTTATATGTTTTGTTCTCCTTCTTCAAATTCCTCTCTACAATTCTGCTTATCTCCAATTGATCTGTTAGTGCTTTTATTTTTCTAAGTTGCAGCTCTTTTTCTAGTTATTATGTGTCTTTGGCAAATGAAGTGGCCTCAACATTGTCAAAGTATGAATCTTTCTCCAATGCTTTTTTTTTCCATTCTTTCAATGATGTCATCAACTTGTTTCTTTGTAGAAGGTGTCTCTACAATCTGCACTTCAAGGTCTTTGCTACTTGTCTCTGTTGGGCTTTTTCTCCTATGCCTCCTAGGAGTATATATGAAGTATGCCTCTCTCTCAACCATAATAGTATTGTGTTTCTTTTTGGACCTTGTCCTTGGATAGAGAGGTGAGTTCATTATGCTTCTTGTTTCCTGCACTCGTTTATACTGTTCTTCTATGGCTTGTTCTTCAAGATGATTTTGAACTAAAAATTCTTTCCAAACTACAACCTTGTCTTTCACTTGATATTCTATAGGAATTTTAATAAGTCCTTGGTGATAGAATTGGACTTCTTTGGGTTTAGTTTTCATAGTCTCTATCATTTTAACTATATTCTTAGAGAAGAAATATGGCAAATTAATTTTCACTTCTCCTTTGATGTTTTGGAGCAATCTGACATGGTAAAGGTGTACCACACTATGGCCTCTGTCACATGTGAAAAACTTCTGAATGATTAAATCAATTCTCCCCAAGGATCGTTGAACCATTCCTTAGGTATGCTCTTAGCTATGTCAAACATTCCCTTTCTATTCTTCTCTAAAAAGAAATTCCATGCCTTTTCTTTAAAGTGTAGGCCCTTATGATAGTGTTCTCCTGACAATGGTAGATCTAATGCTTGAGAAATGAATTCTGGAGTCAATGTAATATCTAGTTTTCCCACCATGGTTTGGTCTTGGGAATAATTGTTTCTAAATTCCCTGGTTATGATTTCATTGTGCTCATTAAACTTCTAGAGAAAACCTATAAGTCCAGCCTGATAAAGTTTCTCTATTGTTTCTTTCTCCCGATGCTCAATCTAGAA
Source organism: Pinus taeda (assembly GCA_000404065.3). Classification (NCBI taxonomy): domain Eukaryota; kingdom Viridiplantae; phylum Streptophyta; class Pinopsida; order Pinales; family Pinaceae; genus Pinus; species Pinus taeda. The sequence goes on from APFE030880545.1 coordinate 161,117, forward strand.
TTATTTTTGTTCTATTTTGGTAGCCATGTGTTCTGAAAACTAATTTATATAACCCTCTATTGTCATCATTCTCATTTTCAAAATAAAAATTATGCATACATACAGATATTTCTTTATTCATTCATGCATTATAGTAATAGGGCTTACCTCCTCTTTGATGCTCTTTAAAAAACAATCAAATCAACCTTGTTCTACCTCTGTTTTGCTGCAAAAAAAAAAATGATTCACTATTCTTCAAAAAATTGTTCTTTGTATATGAAAATCATAAAAAAAAAATTGATCATGTTTTTCTTGCTCCTTGATTCACAAATCAATCTCTGTTTCTGCCCAACTCATGAAAAATCCCTGCTCTATTTCAACAATCCTCACTGTGCATGTGAATGAAACGAATTTTCCATAAATTATATCCATTGTATATAAAAAATAGGAAAAGAATTATGTTTTCAAAACCAAAATCAAAAACTTTTTTTTGTTGTAGAATACTGTGTTAATTTTTATTTTTTTTTATCTTTTTAAATCATGCCATAGTGTCCTCCTTCCCTTTGAATTCATATATAACTCTTCATTTATGTTGACAAATTCATTATACATCAAACCGAAGTGATTTTAAACTCATTGTTTGTGAAATCAAATAGAAAATAACTCAATGTTTCTTTCAAAATCTATTCATTATGCAACACTCTCTTTTCTCGAACAATATTTAACAATTTCATGTCTGAATATGGAAGATTTGATTTTGTTTACCTGCTTCAGTTCAATGCTGAGATTTTCTCTGAGTTTTGGCCTTGTTTCCCTGCGTTGTCACAACATCAATGTCGTTAAAATCTCCTTCCATTAACTCAAAATCCTTATGTGTTTAATAGATGGCGGAGTTAAGCCATTTGGTGGCAATTTAACAAGTTTTCAAACTGGAGTTTTAACTCATTTTTTACATGACACAATGCAATACTTAATAAGTTTTGTTCCTTGAAATATGCTAACAACCTATGACAATCTGGATTCGATTGCTTACCTTCCTTTACAGGATTACTTGAGTCTGGTGGAGTGTTCATTCAACCTTAATGTTGAGAAAATCACGCTCTCTTATCTTCTTGAACCGGTGCCTTCTTCCCCTCACATCTCCCTATATATTCTGCATTGCTTTCTCAATTCACGGTTCTTGCTTACGCAGCCCTTTCACCTTCTTCGTTTTTTTTCTCCTTATTCCTTCTTCCACAAGAGGTTTGTATGTCTGTGCATGAATGCACAAAATTCGGCACCTCAACTTGAGAAGAATTCGGCTATGATGGTGGGAAAAATCGTTTGATTACAGAGTAGTAGTTTATAGTGGGCGAATAACATGGTTCACAGTGTTTGTATATTTATTTGAAGATTTTGACCATTTCCACCTCCGTCTCATAGTCTGACTGCGTATCTTTGGCTTTTGTGTGTCCAATTTCCTTTCCGTCCCTTCCTCCACGATGTTCAGGCTTGTCTCATCACCGTAAACCATATTTTTTGTTCTACTTATGTCGTCGTATGCCCATACCTCCATTCCTTTGCATGGCCACCGAAACACATCATGGATTCATTGCATACCTTTGTGCCCATCGAAATGCATTATAACTTACCTTCATACCCATTCGAAATGCATCATGCCCACCGAAACACATCATGATACCACTACATACCTTTGCATTTCATTGCATTTCATTGCATTATTTGCATTTCATTTCATCATTTCAGTTTGCCATTTTGTTGCATCATTTTTAACTTTAAATTTGGTTGCATCGTTTTTTCATTATGCACTTGGTTATGTCCCCATCGAAATTCATTATTTCAATTTTTATGACTTGTATCATTTACATTGTACACTTTTCATTGTTTTTAATTTAATTTTAAAATGACCCTTGAATGGTCATGCTTAAAGTTAAATTTTATGATACTAATCTTTGTTATGTTTTTGTAGGTCAATCAAGGGCTTAAGTATTAAGCCTTCTCTTTTTGACCCATTTTCTTAAAAAAAATGACTATGATTAATGTGATAGGGTTTTTTTTTATGATATGGAATGATGGTATAGGGAATGTAGGTTTAATGTGATGGGTTTTTAGGATTTTAGGAATGTAAGAATGTAGGAATGTAGGATTAATGTAGGATTTTACGATATGAAATGTAGGAAAGGGTAATGAATAGGTGATGATAGTAGTGGTGATAATAATGAAGGTAGGAATACAATTCATATCAAGTACTAAATTAGTCTAAACAACCTCTAGAAAAAAAATTGAAAATTGAAATTTTAAGAGAATTTTTTTTTGAGTTACAGTACTTGTACTCCCATAAAATTTTTGATGTTAATGATGTCTTCTAGTCAAATGATAGTTGATAATGTCTTTGATGGCTCTTACAGGATATATTGCAATGTAGAGACTTATTTATGCTTCATGTTTTCGCATATGACATTGATTCAGGGTCTTTGAATGTTGATGTTGTTCAGGTCCCTTCTGTTGTTTGTAATTGATGATTCAGGTCCCTTCTAACATGTATTTTCGTATGTTGCATCAATCATATAATACATGTTTCTTATGCATAATGATATCTCAAGTCCCTTCTGCACAATATTTTTAATGATGTATTAGGTCCCTTCTGACATGTAATTTAAGTTCCTTTTGCAATTCAGCTGCTCAAATTGAGTTCCTTTTGCGTAGTTTTATTACAAATTCCTCCTTAATTATGTTAAGACTTGTCCTCAAGTGTTGTATTTCTTAGAGGATTATTTATGCAAAATCAAATATAAGTAAGAGTAAAACAAGATAGAGAATTCATACAGGCCAAACTAGTTGGTTTTCCTATATGAATTCGAGTTTTCTTTGTGCCAATTTCCTGGATTTTCATAAGAAAACTTATTATTGTTATTTTTTTTGTGTCTTTTTATATATATATATATATATTTATTCTTCTAGAATTATGGAAGGCATATTTTTATGTTGTTCCATTATTTCCAGATCAGTGTTTGTTGAAATTCATCTCATAAAATCATATTTATTCATAGGCTTATTGTAGACTTTAAGCCTATGTCCATTAAGTACAAATGAAATAGATGCTTCATCAATTGTTTTTATTTTGATAGCTCCATTATCAAAGATCTCTTCTATCTCATATGGCCCCAGCTAATGAGTTGTAAACTATTCCTTGAAAACTTTAAACTTGGAGTCAAACAATAATGCCCAGTATCCTTTATTGAATGTTTTATTCTTGATAATTGGATCATGCCATTTTATTCTTTGTTGTTGCACAAGAGATGTGTGCTTTACTGCTTGCTATATTATTTCATCCAGTGGATTTAATTCCATGACTCGCTATTGTTGTGCTTTAGATAATTCTATTCCCAACTTTCTTGCCCGTTTGAATGTGTGTATTTGAAATTCTATGGGTAACATGACTTCTTTTCCATACACCAATTGATATGGACCGAACCTAGTTGTGTTCTTCCATGTTATCCTATATGCTCATAGTGCATCTCTCAATTTCTTTGACCATTCCTTTCTATTCATTTGTACAGTTTTTGTCATGATATTCTCCAGGGCTTTGTTTGTTGACTTCACTTGTCCATTTTCTTGAGGATGGTACGGTTTTGATTTTGTATGTTTGATCTTGTACTTCTCTATAAGATCATGAACAAGTTTGGAGGGGAATTGTGTGCCTCGGTCAATTACAATCAGTCTCAGTACTCCAAATATGACAGATTTCCTCAAAGAGGAATGTGACTACTATGTCTTCTGTTGCTCTTGCTACTGCCTTTGCCTCAACCCACTTAGTAACATAATCAGTACATACTAAGATGTACTTCGTTCTGTTTGAAGGTGGGTTTATTGGTCCCATAAAGTCTAGAGCCCATTTCTCAAATGGCTCAATGAGTACTTGTGGCTTTAGTGGCATTTCATCTATTATTAGTGGCTTTCCTATTCTTTAGCAGTTGTCACACCTTTTGACATAAGATTTGGAATCCTTGAAGATTGTTGGCCAATAGGAGCCAAGTTTCAACACCTTTTAGGTTGTCTTCTTGTCTTCAAAATGACCACCACATGGATCGTCATGACATTCTTTCAAAATATCTAAGATTTCATCTTCTCTAACACATTTTCTTATTATCGGATCAGAACTAGTATAAAAGAGATCACCATTGGCCTAGCTATATTTAGAACTTTCTCTAATTATTTTTCTTTTCTATTTATTTTTGAAGTGGGATGGTAATTTTCTAGAAGATAAATAGTTTGATATATCTATAAGCCATGGTGTTTTGACAGTTACTGCAAATAGATGTTCATCTGGGAAATTATCTGAAACAGGATTCAGATCACTAGGTTTATGAAGCCTTGAAAGAAAGTCATCTACTTGATTATCTTTACTTGGTCGATCTTGAATTGTAATGTTAAATTCCTGCATTAACAATAACCATCTCGCAATTTTTTCATTTGTGATTGCTTTATTCATTAAGTATCTAATGGCTGAATGGTCTGTGTGAATGAATACTTGATATCCTGTTATGTAATTCCTAAATTTATTAACTGCATGTACTATAGCTAACATCTCTTTTTCTGTAATCGTGTAGTTCAATTTTTCTGGTGTTAAGTTTTTACTTATGAAATATATAGCATAATTAAACTAGTTTTCTTTTTGTCCAAGTGATGCACCTATAGCTGTATCAGATGCATCAGTGGAGATATTAAATGGCAAAGATCAATTTGGTCCTTGAAGAATGGGGGCAACTGACAATTTTTCTTTCAACAATTAAAATGCATTTTGACAATGATCTATCCATTTGAATTCAACATATTTTGCGAGTAACTTGAATAGAGGCAGAGCTATTTTATTGAAATTTTCAATAAATCTCCTATAGTAGCTTGCATAACCCAAGAAACTTTTTACTTCCTTTTGAGTTGTAGGTAGCATTAAATTCACAATGACTTATATATTTTCTAGGTCCACCTTAATTCCTGATGAATAAATATGATGTCCCAACACTATCCCTTCTATTAATATCATGTAGCATTTTTCATTAATTAGGGATATATTTGTCTCTATGCATCTTTTCAAAAGTTTCTCAAGATTTTTCAAACAATTGTAAAAGGTGTTTCCATATACAGTGTAATCATCCATATAGACTTCTACACGTTCAAGGATTAAATCAACAAATATTGCAAGGATTTGTCTTTGGAAAGTAGCAGGTGCATTACATAACTCAAAAAGGAAAAACATTATATGCATGTGTTCCCCATAGGAAAGTAAATGTTGTTTTTTCCTGGTCTTCCAATGCTATCCTAATCTGATTATACCCACTAAATCCATCTAGAAAAGAAAAGAACTTCTTCCCAGCTAATGAATCTCACACATGGTCAATAAATGGTAGTGGGAAATGATCTTTTAATGTGGCTTTGTTCAATTCCCTGTAATCTACACATATTCTCTACTTCCCATTTTTCTTTGGCACTACCACTGAGGGAGAAACCCATTGACTCTCAGAAATAGGATAGATGAATCCAACTTGTAATAGTTTCTGTAATTTTTCTTTCACTATTTCCTTCATCATGGGGTTCATCCTCCTTTGAGGTTGCCTTACTGGTTTGATATGATCATCGATATAAATGTGGTGGATACATGTGTTTGGATGAATCCCTTGCATGTCTGTGTAATCCCAGGAAAAATATTTTAAGTATTTCTGTAACAATGTTATTACCTCTTGTTCTTGTGACGATTGTAAGTTATTACCAATATGCAAATTCTTTCCAGGATAAATTTGAATGGTTTTACTTTTTGAATTGGTAATTAATTTAATAGGAAAAATATTTGTGAATGAATCTTGCAATGATTGAATTGTGTAATTTTCCTGAAAACAGTGATTCAAAAGATTACTTGCAGCTTCATACTAACTTACTCTAAGTTGCTCTGAAATATTTGGTTCTGAGATGAAAAGGTATAATAGATCCTCATTCTCTTCTTCTTCTCTAGGGTCAAATACTTGGTTAATACTAAGAATTGATTTAGTTTGTTGGTGTTCTTGTCCTTCAAGCCATGATAATAAAGAAGGTGCTTGTGCTGGAGAATAAAGTGTGATGTGTTTCCTTTCATCCCCATGTGCAATAATCATACTTCCCAATCTGCATCCAATACAAGCATCTACAGTGGCTAACCACAGTCTACCTAAAATTAGAGGATGTCCTGCTAAATTTGTTTCTAGCTACAAAATGAGGATGTCTACAGGATACTACCATGAATCCAGAGAGACAATGATATCTTCTAATATTCCTTTTGGTACAACCTTGGATCTGCCTGCTAGCTCTAAAATCGTAGTAGTAGATCTAATGTTGTTTAAGTTTAAATGTTTCATAGTCTCTGTAGTCATGAAATTTATAGATGCTTCAAAATCTATTAAAGTGTTTGGAACTAAAAAATTATTAATTGAACTAGTAACCATAGGGATACCAGGGTCAATATATTTTTCAACTCGTGTCTTTCTAGACATGAGGCTAGCTAGTTTTCCAATGACCTGAATTGCAATATGATCCTTTTTCTTTTTACTAGTTTTGTTGATGCATAACTCCTTTATTGTTTTCATAAATTGGAATATCTTTTATTGCCTGTAACAAAAGAATTTTGACATAAGCATTTTTCAATTGATCCAAAATATCAAATTTAGGAAGAGACATTTGAATTTTCTGCTCTACTAACCTCTCTAGATCGAGTGGTGTTTGAGTTATTATAGTTTTTCCTTTTTGACTTCGATTTTCTGAATGTGATGTTTCAGTTTGTTCTCCTTGTTTAGTTGTTTATTCTATGATCGAATGAGAATTTTTATGTAATACTTTCCCAGACCTTAAATGGAAGGGACATGATGGACAACGCATCAGAGTTCCAGAAAAATATGGTGAATATCTATTGACGCACCCCCTGATGATGGACTCACTTGGTAGTCCGAAACGTTGGGTTCAGAAAACTCTATAATGGGTCATTCCTCATCTATAAAACAATCCTCACCTGTATCGATTCATTATTTAACAACATCAAGTCCTATCATGGAAGGGACATGATGGACAACGCATCAGAGTTCCAGAAAAATCTGGTGAATATCTATTGACGCATCCCCTAATAATGGACTCACTTGGTAGTCCGAAACGTTGGGTTCACAAAATTCTATAACAGGTCATTCCTCATCTATAAAAGAATGGATTATGTTGGAAAGTATGTTGTTTCTTCCACATTGTATGCAGATTTATCCATTTTGTTACTCAGATTTTCTACTAGTTGAGTTGGTCTAGGTTGGTTCGAAGGCAGCTGAAGCTGTTGAATTTTAGTTAGTGATCGTGTGGGATTTTTTTTGTGGAAATGGCATGGATTGCAGATACTTCTGGAACTACTGGTATGGAAATGGTTGTTGATATTATTGTTGGTATTTTTGTTGGTATTGTTGAGGATACATTTGTTGAGGTGGCTGGTTTCCATAACTATATCCTCTCCAACCTTGTTCAGGTTGGTTTTGATATTGTTGTGGAGGCCAAGCTTGCCACAACATTGGGGTATTCCATGAAATTTGAGGAGGATATTGATAGTTGGTGGGCTCCAGTATTGCGGCAATAATGTTGCAACTCCTGGGATTCCCTTCTTTACTTTTATCAACTCGGTAGTTCGTAACAAACTTGGAAGCGATGGTGCTATATGCACAAGTACTAGCTCTTTCCGCAGGCTGTCACTTGATCAGCTGGCACAAGTCCGCTAGGAGCTTAAGCCAACTTCTATGAGCTCTTAGAATAAGCTTTTAACTATGATGGATGAAGCTAACTCAACCAGAGGCTAATCTACTTGCAGAAAGAAGTTGAAAGCTAGAAAGAAACATAAACCCTAACAAACCAACTAGCTCTACTGGTACAAGAAAAGAGATGAAAGTGGTGGAACTGGGTGCCATTAACTATTTGGGGAGGTAAAGTGCATGTTTCTAAGCTACTTCTGAAGTGAAATCTGAAAAGAAACATCTTTTTGTATTTCCGAATAATATTTGTGGAATCACTTTGCATGTGTTTCGATTATTTTGAATGTGCAGAGGTTAATTGGTGAAAGGAAATGGAGTAGGGTCTTGTGGAAGGTTGGGAACATGAGAAGAGGGTCTAAGGGGGTCCTAGCACCCTTCTAGAGAGTTTCATAGTGATCGTTTCTTAAGGAACTGCTTTCGTGAGCTTCTACAGAAAGTCTGCAAGGGTTCTACAGGATGTTCTGTAACTTCTATAGGATGTTTCGAAAGGGAATTTTGGAGGGTTAATGGTGGAAGAAAGGTGAAGAAGTGGGTATGGAGGTTGGATAAGGGTGTGAGGAGGTCCAAGACTTTGTGGATGGAGCTGAGGAGTGATGAGGATGGTTGGATTTGTTCAAGGAGGGGTAGAGCAATGTTGCACAAAAATATAGAAATTAGGTCAAAGTGAGGGAACTTGGAAAATGAGGGGAAATAATCTAAGTTAGAGGATAGAGCAGGTGGTATTGATGGAGTAGGGGTAGGCAAAGAGGTATCACAGGTGCTCTGCAAGTTATTTTCCAAACTGATCAAACCAAGACTCAGAAAACCAAAGACCTAGCTACTTTAACCTAATCTGACCTAAATATCAGCAAAGAAAATGAACAGAAGTTTATTGCAACGAAATCATGTGAAATAGCTATGTAAACTAAGCAATCATGAACCTGAGCATGTAACCACAAATGGTATCAACTTCTGCAAATGAGAATATAACACTAACAATTTCATGATGAAGCAAAGACAGTGTTTTTGGTGGCAGCAAAGACACCTTGGTCTCAGCTCATGGTCCCACGGAGGGAGAGGTGATATCAGGGGTGCTTAATAGCCTTTTTCTGAAGATATTCTCTGATATCAACCTACCAAACCAATCTAAACATGAAAAGCCTTTTTAATCATCAACAATGACCTAGGTAACCAAGAAAGATTTTAATCTACTTAACATAAATTATTTGATAAAGACATCAAAAACATATAACAATACACAAAGTTGGCCTTGGCACTTGGGTTGGGCCCAACCCCAAGAGCTACAGGCTCCTAAGAGGAAGCTCAGAATTGATGCCAAATGAGACTGCTTTCCATTAATAAAAAATAACCATGTCACCAACAAAGTTGTACATTCGAAGCTACAAAATGAGTTGAGAACCTAGTAGTAGTATAGTGCCAAATACAATTGTTCAAAAAGTAACCTACAAAGGTTGGAAGCATTCCTAATTATGCACCACGAGGACCTCCAACAGTCCTCCTTGATTCGAGGGGCTTGGCTGCCCAAAACTACTAGTACTTCAATCACTTCATAAAAGTTGCTCGACTGCCCCCGGGAATCAACGTTGGTGGGATGCTGAACTCCGAGCTGATGGTGGAGAACTCAAGGAAGAGGCCATTTAGTGTAGGAGGCATCTTCCCTACAAATCCTCATCCTTGTCCCCTTGTATTCCACTGTCAAATGGCTCATAAATGCTTGACTTTGGCCCAAAATTTGTCCAAAACTCTGCAATAAACACGTATTAGTCTTCATGGTCAAGTGACTATCCTCATTCGTTCAATTAACATAAATATACTGAAAAGCATGCATAAACTATCAAGAATGGTGGATCGATGGAGAAAAATAGGAACAATTAGCCCAATAAGTTACCCATTTTTGGGGCTCATCATCACCTCCCTGCTAAATGGGTTGCTCATCGTCTGAGCAACTAGTCCAACTCATCATCTTTGATTGCTTTGACCGCCTCTCTCACATCCCAGGCCTCCGAGGTAATGTCTTCTTCACAGTCATGGAATCCTGCTTTTCTTTCCACTTCCTCCCACTGCCTGTGTTCCTCTTCTTCTTTGAGTCCTTCCAACAGTCCTAAAAGCAAGGGAGGACTGAACTTTAGGCCGATCCAATTGGCCTGGAGATTATGCATTGACTGTTTGTAGAGGGGTACTCTTGCCAATGCCTTCCTCATCCTTGTTGGGGAGTGGTATTCTCTTATTTTCAGGTTGTGGGATAGTGTGTTCCACCTCCTTGTGCAAGCATGAATGCAGCTATCCCCCAACAGTCTCTCCATATCCTCAAAGTGGGCAATGGATTGAGATTGTTGTTCAATGTAATTTGGTAGGGCCTGAGAGTTGTTGGTCAAGTGCTGGTGGGCATTTATCAATGCTGAGGGATCCTCCGGCTCTGCTCTGATCATTAGTTTCTCACTGAGTTCCCTGTGCATAATATTTTGGACCTCTGCTGCCCTCTTTTCCTCATGATTCAACCAAGAGGCCATGGCCATAAGTTGCACATCTCCTACCACAGCATTGGGGTCCCACGAATTCATGTTTGGAAGGGCCAAGTTGTATAAATAAAACTCTGATAATTTGGCCTTGTCCTCTGATGAGCTACTGTCACATAAAGCTATGAATTGATGGTAATTTTGAAATGGCATGGTGCCCCTTTGGGCCAAGGTGTTAATCTAGAACTGCAACCATTGATCCTTAAGGTACAAGGCATAGGACTTGGCAGGTTGCCTACACTGTATGGCCTCTAGTGCCCAATTGGCCATGCAAGCCAGTTGGGTTTCCTTTTCTTATACCTGCTACCTTAGAGACTGTATCTCCTCTGCTACCTGCAACTCCTTCTCCTGCAGTTGTTTTGTTAGTTCCTCAACCTCAGCCTACAGCCCATCCTTTCTTTGTTGTTCATCAAAGGTCTCTTTTTCTGTTGGAGGCTTTTCCTGTTGCTACTTTTCTCCCAAGATGTGGGGCATGTCTTCCTTATAGTGTCCCTGTAGCTGCAGCTGTTGTTTTAGCAGCTCGTTCTCTTCCTGTAGCTTGGCCCACTGACTTCTTTCCACATGCCTTACCATAGCCAATTCCTTTCTTGATTCATTGAGTTTCTCTTCCAAGGGACCTATGTCTGCCACACCTTTAGACTTGGCGATCCTCATCCAAGTGTGCGTCCTCACTCTCTCTTCTTCCAGTGCAAAGAAAAGTGGCACCGTGAATTTCTGGGGAATTATCTTCCCAGCCTCTAATAGGTTATAGTAGGAACCCAAGCTAGGCTGAGGGCTTGGTTCCAATATCTTCTCATCTTTTTCTTCTTCCTATAGTCGTTCAGCTGCCTTCTCCTCCATTTTCTCGGTCTCCTTTAGCTTAGCCAGAGTTTCCTGTAGAACCATCTCAGCTTCCTGTAGAGTTGTCTTCAAGTACATCCTTTCAATCCTTTCTCTCCAGGTGGATGTTTTTTGGCTTCCTCATTCATAGGTGATGGATATCTTTGGGGGAGACTCTTCCTTTTGTTTAGTTCTGGTGTCCTCAATGATAATTGGCTCTTTTGACTGTGGTTTGGGTTTGCCCACTTTTATCTGTGTGCTCCTTCTTGCTTTAAAGTACATGGATGTTTCCCTTTTTCACTTCCCTTTTTGTTTTGGATACATGCTTAAGGCAGCAAGCACAGTTGTTGCCTCCCTGTCTAATATCTCGGGTGATTTCTCCTCTTGCTACTCCTTTCCCTGCTTCCTGTAGAAATATGGGTGTCAACTTTTTCTGTCTATTTGGTTGGGGGTGTCTTTTCCTTTTGTTTCTGTGTGGTTGCTTTTTCTGTGACACCCTTTAGTTGGAATTTTTCAGCCCTCTCTTCTTTATCCTACAATCTTTTTTCCCTGGGTGTTTGTGCCATTGTTCCTCCCACTATTTTGGGCTCAGCAATTTGGCCCTTTTCTCGTTTCTCTTTCTATCCTGCTTGTGCTTGTTTGCCCTGTGTTTCTTTACCACTGTTTTCTGTCCTGCCTCAGAGTGTTCACCTTCTTCACTGTTGGATGAGGTGAGCTCCTCGGCCATAATTCTAATATCGTCATCTCTGGACATGTTTTGGAAAATTTCCCAAGAGAGGGGGACAGTGTAGGTGTGGAGGGCATCTTCCACTAAAAGTTTGATAAGCCCATGATGGGCTAACTGATCCGGTGTCTCTTCATTCAATTTTGTGCCACATTCACTTAATGACTTCAGAAGAAAAGAGGGGATGCTCAACTTCTTTTCTGGAGATAAATCCATTCCATGTCTTAGTTCACTCAGCAGCTTGAAATGATAGCCATAGACAATGTTGAACATCCCTTCATAGGTAATGTATTTCATGATTTGGAGATTGACTTCGCTCCAAAGAGGAGGTAAGATGGTTCTCCGAACCTCTTTCTTTTCTTCTACAGGATGTTCCTAAGGCAGGAAGAATGCTTTCTTGGCTTCCTAGCCTAATGCCCTTTCTTCTTTGCTCCACAGGAGCCCTAATGGGAGACTAGTAACACGACTGATGAGCTCAGGGGTAACTTCTAGGGTCAAACCCCTAAAATTCATTGTGGCCTGTGTCTTTGATTCAGGTTTTAAGGACATTAAGAATTCGTCTGTTATCTCATCCTCATGACCCCGAATTTTGTCCCAAAAGGACATCCAATTGGCGCGGGTGAAGAGGTCCACCACCTCAGGATGCTCGTGCAGCTTACTGGGATCCGAGGGTTCTTTCCTGATAAACCCTCCTGGCATGGTGAGAGTTCTTTGTTTTATGCTTTGATCAGAAAAGGGAATGTTGTTTATGGATTTCTCCCCTGAACTTTGAGAAGGGATTACAACTATCAATTAGCACTAATTCCCTGGTTCTACGGTTGTTGCTGCCCAGAACTCGGTTGCTTGTTTATGGAGGGAGAAATTTGGTTTCCACAGACAAAGTACAACACTCAATTTTTATTCCCAACATACATCCAAACATGCAAATTCAATTTTTTCATACATAGGCTAGCCCTCACATTTGCGTATCTTTCCTACAGGAGATTTTTTTTAACAGGAACAGTGGAGGAGAATTTTGACGCAGAAACGACTGAGAAATTTCATGCAACACGCAGGCAAACTGCTATTTCCAAGTCACAGGCAGACTTTTCTCTGACTCTCCAATTCAAGACAGTTCAATTTACCACCTTTTTAAAACATACCATGCATGGAATAGTGTTTTCGAGCCTACCTTTCTCGGAACTCCAAATTCGCCGAAGAACAATCCACGCTTCCCTGCTCTGGAAAACTGTGCCATACTTCCTGTAGAGCTTCTTCATGTCGAACTCTTGTTGGCTTCTATAGGATGCCACTGCACTTCTGAACAAGCCCGATACATGAGAGATTTTTGAAACAGGATGAAAAACTCAGTGGAGGACAATGGGTTAACAGATTTTGGAAGCAGAGGATGCGTACTTTGGCCGAGAACGTTGCAAGTGCAAATGAACCAAGGGTGGTGAGAGTCTTCAACCAAGCATTGTTTAACTGCGGTGCAATTTGTGTCGAGGGGATGAGGTGGCTGGACCGAACCATTGATCCAACATCATGGCCATCATTTCTCTGTGCGTCTCTGACTGCCATCATCTCCCCTCTTCCATTAACCGCGGCCACCATTGCCAGTCCTCACGATTTTCCCCGACTGGACACTCCACACGTGTCGGCTGCACATCTCATCAAAAAATTTGAACATAACTGAGCTTGTTCGGATCCCACGAAGCAATGTAACTAGCTTAGGGTGGCCATTTGATTGGACACCGATCCCATTCAATCCTAACCATTTTCATAGGCATGCAGCTTTCAACATATAGTTTATGCAATTGACGAAATGAGGTTAGACACTTACCTACATGGCCATGGATGCATTCTATAGACTTCAGGTCTTGGGACCATTCCTTCACTTGCTGTTGCCTCATACATGGGTGTTAGAACCCATTCCTTCATTCTTTGATGTTGTATGCACGGGTTTTGGAACCCGATCCTTCGGTTGTTAATGCTGCATGCACAGGTTCTGTCTGGTTTCGGCTGCCGAGGATCGTTTCATGTCTGAGAGGAGCCTTTGCATGTTCTCTTTGTTAGTTTCAGCTGTCCCTGTCTCTAGATCATGTCTTCCAGTGGGATCAGCTGCTACAGGATTCCTGTAGGATGTCCTGTAGCTGCTTCTCCTCCTGGGATGTAGGCTAAACGAGAAGGGTTATATGGCTGGCGAGGGATTCAGTTGATGAAGAGTCCAGATGGAGATTTGACAGGCAGGGTGAGTTAGACATCATTGCTTGATTGGTCGTTAAAATTCTTGCTGGTAATCTGAGGAAAACAAGGTTTCTTGTATGACTGTGTAGGAACACATAACCAGGTGGGTGATGGAGATGTCAAGAGATGGAACATGGTCACATATGGTGATGGATGGACACAGGGGTGGTTGCAGGCCTAAAAAATAGCTTCCAACCTTCATATTCCCCTCCAAGATCAATTTTGACTTGTCCGAAGGTTCTACAGGATGTTTCCTGTAGAAGACATGGACTTCCTGTAGAAGAGGCAGAACTCCATATAGAAGGTGAAATCTGCCCCCAAATGTGATCAAATCTTAGGAGAGGTGAGTGGTCATGGAGGAAATGTCTGTGAGGGTGTCCTGTAGCCTGGTGTGGACCCATATCCTTGTTTTGCGCGACTCTCCTTACCTGCAATGTATTCCCTGCAACCTGCAATTATTCCACAAAGATAAGGCCTGCTTTTTCTTTTTCCTTTTTTTTTTTTTTGAGAAACAGCTAGGGTGCCTCCATGAGATTTTCACCCTCACTGTCTGCCCCGGGCGCCTCTAAGAGTTTTCACCCCGGTATTTTTTATTCCATTTCCTTTTTTTTTTTTTTTTTTTGATGCTTAAGGTGTACGTGGAGTAGAGACAAGGCCCTGCTCCACTACCATCACTGATTTTTCCAAAGTTTCAATGAACTTCTGCCTCGAAATGAGTTTCCTGTAGATTTTCTATCGATGCCCATTGATGAGCATGGGGATGGCCTCTTCATCAATGGTCGTGATAAGGACTGAACCATTGTCGTTGCATTTCTCCACTGTATATGGTCCTAACCACCTTGTCCTCAGTTTCCCTTTGAAATCCTTGTATCTTGAGTCATACAACAGCACCCAATATCCTAGCTAGAATTTTTTTCATTAAGGTGTCGGTCATGCCATATCTTCCTCTGGAGTTCAGCCACTTCTGAGTGGAGGAGGGCCTGCATTCTCTGTTCATCTAATCCATTCAACTGCAGTAATCTTTCCCGTTGTGCATGGTTGAGATCTAGGTCCAGCTGAGCTACCACCCTCAATGTGTTGTACTCGAATTCTATGGACAATAGAGCCTTCTTCCCGTAGACCAGCTCATACGGTGTGAATCCTATTGTAATTTTCCAAGTGGTGTTGTAGGCCCAAGTGGCCTCAACCAAGTGATCTGCCCAATCCTTCCTGTTGCTGCTCACCACTTTAGTCAAAATCTCTTCTGACGCTTTGTTAGTGATTTCCACCTGCCCATTTGCTTGTGGATGATAAGGGGTTCAAGTTTTGTGCTTGATCTTGTGATGAGCGAGTAAGCTTCAATCATGTTAGAGGTGAACTAACTCCCTTGATCGGTGACTAGTTCTCTTGGGCAGCCAAATTTGTAGAAGACATTTTCCCTTAAAAACTCAGCCACTTTTTCTTCTATTGCTGCCTTGATTGCCTTGGTTTCTGCCCACTTTGTCAGGTAGTCTATGCACACAATGATGTAAGACCTTTGCTTTGAAGGAGGGTTGATAGGACCCACAAAATCCATGCCCCACTTCTCAAATGGCTCGAAGGTCACTTGAGGTTGGAGGGGCATTTCGTCCCTTGGAGTCGGTTTCCCCATCCTTTGGCATCAATCACATTGGTTGATGTATCTTCTGACATCTTGATGAAGAGTGGGCCAATAGTAGCCTGCTTATAGAATTTTGAAAGTAGTCCTTTTTGCTGGAAAGTGGCCTCCACAGGGCTCATCGTGACAGGTTAGGAAGATGTCGAAAACTTCCTCCTCCCTAACACAATGCCTCAAGATCTAACCTGGGCCAAGTTTAAACAGGTTGCCCTCGATCCAAGTGAATGGGGCACTTTTCCTCACAATTTTTCTCTTCTCTCTTGAGGATAGGTGTGGAGGGAACTGTGCTGAGACCAAGTAATTTGTTATATCAGCAAACCATGGAGAGAGTACTGAAATAGCAAACAGGTGTTTGTCTGGCATCTGGTCATCCACTGTCCCTTCTTCACCTGCAGACAAATCCAATATAGACAGAAAGTCAGCAACAACATTTTCCTTACCTTGCTTGTCAACAATGGTCAAATCGAATTGTTGCAACAAAAGTAACCATCTAATGATACGAGCATTGACATCAGGCTTATTCATTAAATATCTAATCGCAGCATGATCAGTGTGTACGAATGTTTGATAACCAGTGATGTAGTGTCTGAACTTGTTTAAGGAATGGACTACAGCCAGGAATTCTTTTTCGGTTATGGTATAGTTGACCTCTGCCTTGGACAGGTTTTTGCTGACAAAGTAGATGGCATATGGTAATTTCTCCTCAACTTGTCCTAAGGCTGCACCTATGGCTTTATTTGAGGCATCGACGTGGATGTGGAAAGGTAGGGCCCAATTTGGACCTCTCAAGATCGGGGCGAACTCCAACTTATCTTTCAACTCATCCAGAGCCCCTTAACAGTCGTTAGCCCATTTAAACTCAACATCCTTCCCTAAGAGGCAAAACAATGGCGAGGCTAGCTTACTGAAATATTTAATGAATCTTCTATAATATCCTGTTAAGCCTAGAAAACTCCAGACATCTCTTACCTTTTGAGGAGGTGGAACCTTTTGGATGATAGAAATTTTGTTAGGATCCACATGTAATCCTTGCTGAGAAATGGTATTACCTAGCACGGTCCCTTCAGTCATCAGGAATTCACATTTTTGGGGACTGAGGGACAGGTTCATCTCAATACACTTGGTTAAAACTTCTCCCAAGTTAGACAATGCTTCTTAGAAGTTAGACCCATAAGGAGTAAAGTCATCCATATAGATCTCCACCGAATCGTGAACCATCTTAGCAAATATGCTCAATACTGCTCTCTGGAAAGTGGCAGGAGCATTGCATAACCCAAAGGGAAGGACCCGGTAGGCACAGGTACCCAATGGACAAGTGAAGATGGTCTTATCTTGGTCTTCCGGGCTGATTTGGATTTGATTATACCTGCTGAACCCATCTAGGAAAGAGAAGAACTTATTCCTTGCCAGTCCATCCAACACTTGATCTATGAAAGGCAAAGGGAAATGGTCCTTCTTGGTGGCCTTGTTAAGTTCTTAGTAATCTACACAGATTCTCCACTTCCCATTTTTCTTGGGCACAAGCACCAGAGGTGAGACCCACTCACTCTCAGAGATGGGATAGATGAATCCTGCATCCAACAATTTTTGCAATTCTTCTTTGACAATGTCTTTAAGGGTTGGATTCATTCTCCTCTGAGGCTATCAGACTGGTTTGCAATCCTCCTTGATGTAAATGTGATGGGTACAGACCGAAGGATGGACTCCTTTCATCTCCTTATAGATCCAAGCGAAAGCATCCAAATGGTGGCTCAATAAGCTACATAGCTCCTTTTCCTAGGAGGGAGATAGGAAGGAGCTGATCTTTAAGGTTCTTTTAGGGCCAAATTCCACATTATTAACTCTAGGTGAGGTTGGATCAGCCACACAGAGGTCCACTAAAGTACTGGCTTGGGTACCTTCCACTAACTCCTCTAACGACAGTGCACTAGGAGGTGGATTTTGAACCAAATTCTTAATCAAGTCATCCTCGGTCTGAGGACCTCCCCTGGTGGCTTCTACTGTGCACAATAGTGTGGAGTAGAGTTCACCCTCATCTCCCTCCTCCAACCAGAGTGGTAAGTCATGTTCTAATAGAGGTTTGGCAGGAGGGTGTAGGACCAGCTGTTTGGACATATCCCATTCTTGATGGTCATGCTCCCAACTCGAAAACTGATCTAAGCATCCGCAATAGCTAACCAAGGCCTTCCCAAAATGAGGGGGTATCCAGTGAGTTTTGCCTTTGGTTGAAGGACCAAGAAGTCCACGGGGTACTCCCAAGAGTCAACAGAGACCAGGACATCTTCAACAATCCCTTCGGGAGTCACGGTGGAGCGGTCTACTAACTGTAGTACGGTCGAGGTCTTTCTTAAGGAACTCTGAAGGTTAAGTTTAAGCACAGTGTCCCTGGTCATCACATTAATGGCAGCCCCTAGATCAATCAAGGTGTGGGGGATTATGGTGCCATTGATGTGGACATCAACTACAAGACTCCTAGGGTCCAAATATTTTTGACAGATTACCTGCCCCAACATTAGATCAGACAGTTGTCCTATGACATTGATAGTCGGGGCATCTCTCTTGCACCTGCCTGGGTGCCTGAAACACTTCTCCTCAATCAATTTGTTGTATATTGGTACATCTTTTATGGCCTGGAGAAGTGGTATTTTCACACACAACTGTTTAAGTTCTCCTAGAAGTTCAGTCTCCTTTGGGTTTGGTTGCGTGGTTACTGTTAGTCGCTCAGGAAAGGGTGGAATGGCTTTGGGTTCACTTTCCTATTTCTCTTCCTCTTCCTCCGGGGGAGGAGATTGGCGATCCGGAAGGACCTTTCCAGATCGTAGGTTGATCTCCTGAATCTCCACAGCATAGGTGGGGCATGTTGTCTCTCCAGCGTATACTTGTTGGGACTGTCTAGTGTTGGGGTTCAGATTCAGTTGAGCAGACATCTGGGGTTGTCTTGGAGGAGCAGGAGGTAATGGTTGTGGTTGAGCAGGTGGTGGAGGTAGAATGGCAGGAAAAGAGTTGTATTGGGGCCTCCACCCCAGTTGAGGTGCATTCCACTGAGGTTGCAGCTGGACATGTGAGTGAAACGAATGAGCAGCAGGTTGAGTATGGTATTGAGATGGATAAGACCATGGAGGAGGTGCGGACCATGGAGGATGAGCAGGGCCCCCCCAAGAAGGTATATGAGCGGATTGGTTGGGGCTGTAATAAGCTTGAGATGTCCCTTGCATCCCCTGCTGGTAAGGTCTGGATCCATGTGGCTCCTTTGGTTGAGGAAGTAGAACAGTTCAGTGGCTGCCTCAGTCCCTTGGTACATTGCTTTTAAATCCGGGTAAGGTTGGGCATTGGTTTGTGGGGTGGTCTTCCTCACAAACTAAACATACCTCCACTGAGTGCAATGGACAATCGTTCTTAGGATGCTTCCTTGAACATCTGGGACAAAAAATGGCCAAAGCCCTCTCAGCTTCCTCTTTCTTTTGTTGGATTTGGAAATTATCAAGTTGCATGGCAATGGTCTGTCTCATCTCACTTTCGAGGTCTTCCATCTGATTAGCAAACTCATGCTTGGAGAAGGTGGTACTAGCTAAGAGTGGATTCCCCCTTCCTCTTTTCCGGGTTGCCCTAGAGTGGTTTCTAAACACAGTCTTTATGTCCTCATAAGTTAGTTAGTAGATGTCTCCTCCAGCTAGCAAATGGAGGGTATCAAGAAGGTCTTCAGGGACTGCTCGGAGCAGAACCGGCTTTAGAGATTCAGGGTCAAGTGTACACCTAGCTCGTTTATAACTAAGTTGGAACCTTTCCTCATAGCCTTCTAAAGACTCATCACTTCCCATGGTCATTCGAAAGATCTCTCCCTTTGTTTCTTTTGACCTACAGTAGTCCTGGTATTTGTTGGTAAAGGCTTGCTACATCTGAGCCCAAGTTGTGATATTGTTTCCAGGTAAACCAATGAACCAGCTTAATGCTGCATCCTTGAGGGTAGAAGGAAAGAGTTTCAACTTTTGCTCGTCCTCTGCATAGTCATAATTTCAATAAAGGATAATAAACTGAAATAGGAAGGTATCAGGGTCTTCAGTGGTCAATCCATGGAAGTGAGGTAAGGATGAGGGACTTATGTTTTTCATATTCATGTCCCCGTTGGTCTCTCGAATGGGAAAGGCACCTTCTATTCTCTCCTCATCTCCCATACCATTTCTGTGTTCAGCCATGGTCTCAAGAGGAATGTTTTCTCGCTCTTCTTCTGTTATAGGATCTTCGTATATCTCAGGAGGTTCACCTATAGGTTCTTCTGGATCACTACCACTAAAGAAGAGAGAAGGGTGACTCAGTGATGTGGTGGGGGTGTTGGGTAAGAATTTTCTGGTAGTGTCTCTGTTGCTACGAGGCATGAAATGAAATATTTTTGGTTGCTTTTGTTTTTTCTTCTTGTACCTGCAAAACTGAAATAGATTGAACTCCGACTAACTATCTTGCTGAAATGAAAATGCGGAATTGAAATGAAAGCAGGAAAGGACTAATTTATTTTGCTGAAATGAAATTGCAGAAACGAAATGCTAATATATGCTTGCAGAATTGAAATTGCGGAATTGAAATGCTAATCTATGAAAGTGGGAAATGTCTAATCTACTTTTGTGGAAATGAAATTGTAGAATGGAAATGAAACAACTACTCTACTCTTGCTGAAATAAAGTACTTAGTAGAAGGTTGTAGTAGAAAATAGAAGAAAAGCAGCAATCACAAATACTCTAACGCCTCCCCAAAAATGGTGCCAAAAAGAATGGTGGGCTCCAGTATTGCAGCAATAATGCTACAACTCCTGGGACTCCCTTCTTTACTTTTATCAACCCGGTAGTTCGTAACAAACTTGGAAGCGACGATGCTATATGCACAAGTACTAGCTCTTGCCGCAGGCTGTCACTTGATCAGCTGGCACAAGTCCGCTATGAGCTTAAGTCAATTTCTATGAGCTCTTAGAAGAAGCTTTTAACTGTGATGGATGAAATCTAACTCAACCAGAGGATAATCTACTTGCAGAAAGAAGTTGAAATCTAGAAAGAAACGCAAACCCTAACAAACCCTAGTTTTACTGACTAGCTCTATTGGTGCAAGAAAAGAGATGAAATTGGTGGAACTGGATGCCATTAACTATTTGGGGAGGTAAAGTGCATGTGTCTAAGCTACCTCTGAAGTGAAATCTGAAAAGAAACATCTTTTTGTATTTTCAAATAATATTTGTGGAATCACTTTGCATGTGTTTTGATTATTTTGACTGTGCAGAGGTTGATTGGTGAAGGGAATGGAGTAGGCTCTAGTGAAAGGTTAGGAACCTGAGAAGAGGGTCTAAGGGGGTCCTAGCACCATTCCAGAGAGTTTCACAGTGATCGGTTCTCAAGGAACCGCTTTCGTGAGCTTCTACAGGAAGTCTGCAAGGGTTCTACAGGATGTTTTGTAACTTCTACAGGATGTTCTGAAAGGGAATTTTGGAGGGTTGATGGTGGAAGAAAGGTGAAGAAGTGGGTATGGAGGTTGGATAAGGGTGTGAGGAGGTCTAGGACTTGGTGGATGGAGCTGAGGAGTGATGAAGATGGTTGGATTTGTTCAAGGAGGGGTAGAGCAAAGTTGCACAAAAATATGGAAATTAGGTCAAAGTGAGGGAACGTGGCAAATGAGGGGAAATAATATGAGTTAGAGGATGGAGCAGGTGGTATTGATGGAGCAGGGGTAGGCAAAGAGGTATCATAGGTGCTCTGCAAGTTATTTTCCAAACTGATCAAACCAAGACTCAGAAAACCAAAGACCTAGCTACTTTAACATAATCTAACCTAAATATCAACAAAGAAAATGAATAGAATTTTATTTCAATGAAATCATGTGAAATAGCTATGCAAACTAAGCAATCATGAACCTGAGCATGTAACCACAACTGGTATCAACTTCTGCAAATGAGAATCTAACACTAACAATTGCATGATGAAGCAAAGACAGTGTTTTTGGTGGCGGTAACGACACCTTGGTCTCAGCTCATGGTCCCACGAAGGGAGAGGTAAGATATGGGGTGCTTGATAGCCGTTTTCTGAATATATTCTCTATTATCAACCTACCAAACCAATCTGAACATGAAAAGCCTTTTTAATCATCAACAATGACGTAGGTAACCAAGCAAGATTTTAATCTATTTAACAGAAATTATTTGATAAAGACATCAAAAACATATAACAATACATGAAGGAGGCCTTGGCACTTGGGTTGGGCCCAACCCCAAGAGCTACATGCTCCTAAGAGGAAGCTCAGAACTGATGCCAAATGAGACTGCTTTCCTTTACTCAAAAATAACCATGTCACCAAGAAAGTTGTACAACAGAAGCTACAAAATGAGCTGAGAACCTAGCAGCACTATAGTGCCAAATACGATTGTTCAAAAAGTAACCTATGAAGGCTGGAAGCCTTCCTATTTATGCACCATGAGGACCTCCAACAGTCCTCCTTGATTCGAGGGGCTTGGCTGCCCAAAACTGCTAGTACTTCAATCACTTAGTAAAAACTGCTTGGCTGCCCCTGGGAATCAACATTGGTGGGTTGCTGAACTCCGAGCTGATGGTGGAGAACTCGAGGAAGAGGCCATTTAGTGCAAGAGTCACCTTCCCTACGAATCCTCAGCCTTGTCCCCTTGTATTCAGCTATAAAATGGCTCATAAATGCGTGACCTTAGTCCAAAAGTTGTCCAAAAATCTACAATAAACAAGTATTAGTCTTCATGGTCAAGTGACTATCCTCGTTCGTTGAATTAACATAAATATACTCAAAAGCATGCATAAACTATGAAGAATGGTGGATCAATGAAGAACAATAGGCAAAATGAGCCTAATAAGTTACCCATTTTTGGGGCTCATCAATAGTTTTGTTGAGGGAATTGTTGAGGAATCCTTGGCTGCCAAGGTCTTCTTGGTGCCATATAGTAAAGACCATCTACCCCTTGTACTTCTTCCATTGGATTCATTTGTAATTATTTCAACTTTAGAAATTTTTTCGTGCAAAGGCCACATAACTAAATACTATCCAAAGGACATTCTCTTAATGGGTGTTTCTTCCTACAGTTGGGACAAAAGATTGCTAATATTTGATCATGTTCTTCTTTCTTTTTGTTAGCTTTCAAAACATCTACTTGTGTCCCTAATGTGCTTTGAAGATCGTTTTTGAAGTTTTCTAGAAAGCTTCCTATCTCAGCTGTTGTTACCCCTCCTGCTGCTGACTTTGAAGCTTTTGAACTAATATCTCTCCTTCTAGTTTTTGATCTTCCTCTAGAATATTTTTGACATAGTTCTACAATTTCATTAAATGGCAAGTTTGAAATATCACCCTTTCACATTACATTCAGAATGTCAAAATATTCATCTCTTATACCATTAATAAAGATTGTACGAATGGTATCAAGGTTCAGAGAGCGTTGTTTAGATTTTTGAAGATTGTAGAGAAATATTTCCAAATACTCTTCTAAAATTTCATCTTCTTATTGTGTCATTCTAAAAACATCCTCTTTCAAGTCTCTAGGCCTGTAATAGGCTTGATACTTTTTAAGAAATATTTTCTTCATGTAATCCCAAGAGGTGATTGTATGTTCTCCTAAACCCATAAACCATTTTAATGTTGCTTCTTTCATAGTAGCAGGAAAGAGGTGAAGCTTGTGTGTGTCATCTGTGTATCCATGAGTTCTACACAAGATATCGAACTCAAACATAAATAAGTCAGGATCTTTTGTTGGCATTCCATAAAAGTTAGGCAACACAGAAGGTGGAATGTTTTTCCTTTTCAATTCTTCTCCTAATATTTCTCTTGTATCTAATATTGGAAAGCCAAAAGTAGCTTCTTGATCATCAATGTTTTCTTGTTCATTACCATGTAGTATTTTGTTATCCATGGGGGCTTCACTCAATGAACCTCCGACATATCATGTGTGATCATAGCATATTAAATAATACCCTTAATTTGAGTACATATTGGAAAATGCCACTAAAAATCACATAATTTAACTCCCTGCCAATATGTAACCAATACACCTTCCTAATTAAACAAAACCCTACTTTCACTAAATATTGTAGGTATCCATTTTTTCATTAATATTTTTTACACCCCTTTATGTTTTTTCATTAACTCTGAGCTCCCTTTTTTATACTTTCCAATATAAAATCCCTTTACCCCCTATATATCCCCCAATAGAATATGTCATTTTTACCTCATAATATATCCCCCGATATGAAGCCACGTGCTATGATATTTCTCCTCCAGTGAAGCCCTCGTGTTGTTATCATACTTTGTTTTTCTTTCTTCTTCTCTTTTTCTTTCAACTTCTCTTTTTGCCTCTTCCTCTCTTTGTCTTCTCCATTCTTTACGTTGTTTTTCATATTGAAGTCTTTGTTTTGGAGTGAGGATAGTGGATCCTTGCCCTTCTTTTGTCATAGTTTCAACTATTTCTATTGCAATTTGAGATTCAACTTGTTGTTTGTTTTCGAAAATAGCTTGATCTATTAGTTCAAGAATGGGTTGGTCAATTTGTTTAACAATTTTCCTTGTTTCCTTTTGTTTTTCTACAGTTGGTGTTGCTTTTGGGGTTCATTTTACTTTTACTTCCAAGGCTAACAAAGTTTTTCGTTCAATTAAAGTCAATCTTTGTCCTGATCTTTGTTTTTCTTCTAATTCCTCTAGAGTTGGTTTACCAATAACCGGTGTAGTTATTCCTGATGGTCCTGCCTCTATGGATGGGAGGTTTTGTTTAATAAATATACCTTTTTGATCCCTATCTCTAGGCGTAAAGAGACATACCTAAAAGAAAACTAATTTTTTTGTTGTTTTTGTTTATATTTTTCTTTTATCCTCTAATTAACTATGCTGATGAATTCTTCCCTAGAAATGGCGCCAAAATGTTGGGTCAATTTATTGAGTAAATCAACATAAGTATTAAATACCAATCCAGGTTTGTAGAACTTAGAAGTATGTCCAAAATTTATGGATATCAACTATAATCAGCTTTAGAAGATAAGTTGTGGAAACTAAGGGAAATGCAATTGTAAACTAATTAGAAGTTCATATGACAAATATAAAATTCAACTAAGTAATTTCTAATTCATTATGTAATAAGCAGGAGAAGTGGCTCCTAACTTAGGAGAACCAGATTTGTCCTTCTTCTAGAATACTACTTCATGAATAGAAATCAAAAACCACTAATGGACAATAGCTTAAGATGCATAAAAAAATAATAGAAGAGTCTCATAACTAAGGAGGTCCTTGCAGTTCTTCATTAGAAATCCATTCATCATTAATGCCATTGTTAGAAAACTAGAAATTCAGAAAATAATTTGAAAGCAAGAAAGATGAATTTTAGTTTCTATTCATTGATCAGATAGAAGGAGGGTTCAACTTGAACACTAGATTTTCCCTTCATATACGAATGAGAAGTAAACCAAGATTCATCAGCAAACATAATAAATCATCATGCATCTAATTAAGTAAAAGAATCTGAAGCAAAACTAGTTTATGAAAATCAAGCTCAATTAACCATCAAATGTATTTAGCTTGGTGTTGGGGCCTCCACCCTTGTCTTGCACACTTGAAGATATTATCAGCTACTGCAAACTCAACATCCACAACATTGAACAACAAAATGAAGATAGAAAATGTTCCTCAAATTAACTCAAAATATTCAGAAGTCTCAATATGAAATTATACAAATTCTACATACACAAGCCTTCAGTGTTTTGGTTTAAATAGAAAAATATGAAACAAACTGATCTAAAATGTCTATAACAGCTATGTCTATCCATATCTCATCTATCCAAGTCGAGCTCGTCCATCCCATCACTCAAAATCTGGAAAATCCCATGAAATCCTAAACATGCCGTATTTCCTAGGGATTCCTTGAATGAGCAATCGTGTTTGACCAGCTTTGACCGGGCCTTTTTAGGTTTGTTTTGACCGAACCAATTGGAGTTTATTCAATCTTAGTTCCCAAGATTTCTAGAAATGTGCTCAGCTCGTGCCCAGATGTCTTGCAAGTATGACATCAATGAAGCCATAATGGGAATTTTTTATTCTGTCCAAAAATGCACTTAAAATCCAATTTTTTTAAAACATCTAAAAATTGTAAAACTAAACGTATGTACCTGAACATGCATAAATATGTCAAAATGGGGTGTATATGATGGTAAATGGATGGATAATATAGAAATTAAGTGTGTTTACTTAAGAAAAATAAGATAAGAAACAAGGGCCAACACATGTAACAGGTCATAACTGATAATATCATTGATACAAAGATCAAGAACACTCGCCAACAGAGGATCCAACTATATCGAGTTGTCAAATTAGACCAATTCCTTCACTAGGGTAAGTGGTTCACGAGGGACCAGGTTCAACAAAAATTTCCTCACCTCATGGAGACTCTGCACGCAATGGGAACCACTACTTCTTAAGGAGGGAGGACTGAACCAAGTGAACATTGGTGTCCACCCGCCTATTCTACCTAGACCTCTAGTTGGTTTCATTAGTTTCCTTGTTTATAGCAAAATTTACTATTTTTACTAGTTTTTCGGGTCCCGAACTTCTGGAACAATTTTGACCCCCTAAACGATGTTTTTTGAGGTCCACAGTAAGATCATAAAGAAAGGTAAGGACCTATGGAAAATCTTGTAGTCTCAGATAGATCTTTCCAATGAGGTATCGTATGCGTCAAACGAAAGTAATATGACCAAGTTATGACCCCGAGAAGTTAGTTGCCAAACTAACCCCAACAAGGCCCACAAACTCTTAATGTTCCATCTCCTGGGGTTAGGATTTTGTTTGTTTATGTTTTTTACTTATTGTTCAATAATAAACAGCTCTTGAGCCTCATTGCAACATAGTTCAGAGGCATGCGGTTGCCACATCTCTTCTAAGAGATAAGCTACAATTGCGCGAGCTAGTTTATTTGCATTTCTATATGTAAGCATATTTCAGTTCTTTGATATTAATGAACTAAAGTTTTGTTTCTATTGCATCTCTGTGTTTATGTGTATCTCTGTATTTTGTTGTGTTACTACATAAGTCGAGATCACGGGTTGACATATGAGATTAAAAAAACATTTGTGAGAAAAAAATAAATTAGCAACTACCTTAAGTAAAATATTTTTATACTTCTTTACGAGTTATTGGTTAAGGATACATGTTTCCTCCTAAATATTTATAGATTTTAATCTATAGTAGGTTAGATAAAGTACACCTTTGTTAACGATATTTATAAGGAATTATAGCTCATCATGTAATTAGTGGGGATTTGAACTTGGGTGAGGAAGATGACAAACATTCCTCCCAGAAAGAAAGAAAGAAAAAAAATTACGCTTAGAAAAATGTGATTCATTTCTTTCTATATACAATATAAAGCTCACACATAATCATTTTAGTAACCAATTTCGATCGATATTAACTTTTAATGATGATGATGTTTAACATCCACTAAGACCAATGTGGTCTATCGAACCTTAAGATAGAAGATTAATTGGGACTCTTTAAAATTTTATTTATATGATTAAAAAGAATGGAAAGAAGAATTCCTAGATCACTATAGTTTTGTTGATTTAACAAGTCAAGATGGTTGGTATTATGGAAAATGTTATGGAAATGAGAACAGATGTAACAGTCGGGTTGTCCAAGAGAAAGTGTTTTTCATTTTCAACCTTTTTAGTATCACAAAGGTGATAGATTCTTTCATCCTGTGGATTTTTTGGAATAGACCAATGCCCAGTTTCACTTTGAAGCTCATGAGAATTAGTTCTTACCTTTGCAATGTTCATTCTTTTCATAATGCTAGTCAGGGAAAATAGATCATTCTAGCTAGCAAGAGTGTGGTTGATCAGCTCCTTATAATACTTTAGTGTCATTTTCCCCTCTAACTCCTTATCATCCAACAATTTTTCCTTAAATTTTAAAGTAATATACTTTTAATCTTATCTTTCTTCTCCAATACGATATCCTCCTTTATCATCCTTCTGCCATCCCCACTAAAAAAAAAAGACTTTAGCTAAAGTTAAAGGTGATTTTGAAAAACACTTACAACAAAATAATTTTTTGAATTCAAAAGAATTAAGAAAATAATTATACTTCACTTATATCTATATAAGTTATCTATCATCATTTTACATAAATAAAATAAACTTAAATAAAATTACTTTTTCATTAAAATTTTATATACTACTAAAAATATTAAAATAATTTAAATATAACTAATATTTTTATAATTATTCTTTTATCTCATTACAAAAAATAAATCCCTCAAAAATAGATTAGAGAAAAAACATGACACTCAAAGTTGTTGGAAACATTTCTTATTCCCCACACACAAGTCGATTGTATACCTCATAGTTAATAGAATAGTCAAAAGTATTTCAATATCAATTGTATTGACTTTAAAGTGAAAATAGTTTTGAAATTAAAAATAAAAGGGAAAAAAAATGCAATTAAATTAAGTAAACATTACATTAAATTAATTAAATTAAATATGAATCATTTTATATAAACATCTTAAATTAAACAAAATTACTTTATTATTTATAAAAATAAATAAATTTATTTATTTACACATTTTGTAATTTAAAATTAAATTAAATATATTTTGAATACATTTTTATATGTAATTTTAATAGAATAATGTCAATATAATATATTACAGTAAAAGCTTCAACAATCATATTATATAAGTACTTAAAATGGCTAGGAACGTTTCTTTCTTAAAAAAAATTCTTAGAATTTCTCTCTTTAGCAAAAGTTTCCACAATCATCTTACATAATTACTTAAAGTTGCTTAGAGCATTTATTTTATTTTTTTGTTGATTTGAAATTAAAAAATAAAAATAAATTCCCAACATAACGATGTGATTATGCGGTATCTAAATATTTATTTTATTGCCTTTGCTACTTTAAATTAAAGAAACTCTCCAACACCATGATGTGATTTTAATGTAATTAACGTATTTAGAATATATGTTTTTAATGTATTTAGACTATATACGGCGTTCTTGCTCAATGCCACCTTCGCTGGAGTGAGGGGTAAGTGGACACGCTCTTGCCCTGAAACCATTCCATCCTCATGGATGGTTTGCATATGTTTACGAACAAAGATTTTTTCAAAAAAAGGCCAGATTTGAAGGTCTTGTTAGCGATATTATTGGAGATAACATGTATTGTCGCTGGTAGTGGAATGGTTGGAATTATGGGTATAAAGGTATTGGGGAAATGGGTATAGGAGTTGTTTAACAAGGTAGAGGAATTGTCTGGACCGTCAAAAGTGATTGGAATTTGGGCAAAAATTTAAAAAAATCTTGTAGAGGCAGTGTTTGAATCGTGTTTTTGATGGTGGAAATAGATTCAACACTATAAAAAATGTCTAAAACACCTAAAATTTTGAAGTTTAACAACTATAACTTGGATTTACAAAAATCTTTGCCGATTTTCTCTAAATATAACTGGAATTTCCATAACTTTCCGGGCCTAGAAACCCTAAAACCTAAACTTCAAAAAATCTTGTAGAGATAGTGTTTGAATCGTGTTTTTGATGGTGGAAATGGATTCACCACTATCAAAAACATCTAGGACACCTAAAATTTTGAAGTTTAACAACTATAACTTGGATTTACAAAAATCCTTGCCGGATTTTCTCTAAATATAACCGGAATTTCCATAACTTTCTGGGCAACTCTTCTTCCTAGTTAGACTATGCTAATGGGTATAGGAGTTGTCTAACGAGGCAGAGGAATTGCCCGGACAGCCAAAAGTGGTTGGAATCCGAGCAAAAAAAAATCAAAAAATCTTGTATAGACAGTCTTTGAATCGTGCTTTTGATGGTAGAAATGGATTCAACACTATCAAAAACATCTAGGACACCCAAAATTTTGAAGTTTAACAACTATAACTTGGATTTACAAAAATCTTTGCCGGATTTTCTCTAAATATGACCGGAATTTCCATAACTTTCTGGGAAACTCCTCCACCTAGTTAGACTACGCTAATGGGTATAGGAGTCGTCTAACGAGGTGGAGGAATTGCTCAGACGGCCAAAAGTGGCTAGAATCTGGCCAAAAATATTTCAAAAAATCTTGTAGAAACAGTGTTTGAATCGTGTTTTTGATGGTGGAGATGGATTCAGCACTATCAAAAAGTCTAAAAAACCTAAATGCTTTACAAATACTTGTTTGGCTCAAATGAGCCATTGAAAATTACATTCTTGAGAAATACTCCCAAGCATTATGACATGACGAGTAGAAAGTTTTGGTGTTCTCGACGGCGTTATTGCTCAATGCCACCTTAGCTAGAGTGAGGAGTAAGCGCACACCCTCTTGTTATTTATTTCACAAACACTGAAACCATACAAATCAATCCTTCTTATCCTGCCATTACTAAAAGTATCATCCTGCCATTACTAAAAGTATCACTTCATATTGGAGGGGATATCCGTATAAGTTATGAGAGCAATGGTTTGTGCTTTAGCTATATTTGGTCCTCTAGGACAGAATTTACTCCATCCTTCATATCCCCCATTATGAGACATATCATTGAATGTTAGAGCAGATATCAGTGTAAGTTATGAGAGTAGTGGTTTGTGGATTTGCTATATTTGGTTATATATGTGACAGAATTTTAATGTACATTTTTCATTTACATTCTTTCGGTTTAAATTAATTTAAGTTATTTTATTTTTAATGGAGATGAGCTGAAATCACTTTAAAATTGTTATTTATTCAATTTCATAAAATAATAAAATTTTATTTAATAAATATTAATATTATAGTTAAATTTTATATATAATAAATAATAATGTATTAAAGTTATTATATTTTTTTATATGTAATTTTGATGATTGTGAAATAAATAATATTAAATTTAAATAAATAATAATTTATTGATATGATATGTTAATAAGAAAAAAATTTGTCTTCAACTTTTTGTTGTTGTTGTGATAAATACATTTATTTTTAAGTTAATAAAAAAACGTTTTCATTGTAATGGTCATGGATATTTGTTTCACACATTAGTCATTGTTATTTTAATTTTTCATTAATCAATGTTATTTTAATTTTTCAGTTTATAATATTAGAACCATAATAAAATAGGGATAAATAAACACTTTGTAGTATTGCATTTTACTTAATTTTATTGTAATTCTAATTATTATTTTAAAATAAAATAAATATAATACATATTATTAAATCGATTATTTTTTTATGGTTACATAATTAAGACAAGTTTTATATTATCTATGTCAGCCCCTTTTTAGAATACAGTGGTTAAGCAATTAAGTCTCATAATCTATAGTCCAATGTCTTTTGAACTATCATAAATATTATTTATATTAAAGAGACAACACATACTTTCAACTTGAATAATTCATTTTTTATATTATAAATATAATCATAGTTTTTTTGTGCTAGCCAACACATACTTTCTTCAGCAATTTTAATAATTCATTTTTTATATTATAGATATATAATCATGGTTTTTCTACTAGCTAAAAAAACTCTAGACATAAAAGAAAATAAATTACAAAGCTTCAACATAAAAAAATGTTTGCAAAATGAAATATATACTTTTACTTATAAATTGATTTCATTATACAACAATAAATAAAATAAAGTGATTAAAATAGCCATGATTATCAAAAAATATATATTAATGTAAAAAAAAAAAAAAAACTAATTTATTCTCAAATTTTAACCACCATCTAATTTATTATCATTTTCTTAATGTGTAACAATCCTCTACTTCTATTAATCTATTCGTTATCCATCCATGCAAAATGTGCTTTATGGAAAGTGTCTACACTTTCTTCATCGAATGGGAAAATGATTATTAAACACCTCTATAGAGTTTCGTGGTGGTGTGTGGTAATATATATCATGTCTAATAATATAAGCCTCCCCAACTAAGCGTATATCTTTGATCGAATCTAGAATATTATAGAGTTTCAACCTGTAATTGAATTATTTATTATTTTTACACAATGGACATAAAAGACCATATATTAGGGTCTTTTATGTCCATTGTGTAAAAATAATAAATAATTCAATTACAGGTTGAAACTCTATAATATTCTAGATTCGATCAAAGATATACGCTTATTCTTTACTGATATTGATGATATAATAGATGGTAAATTATGTAAATAGATAAAGTTTGAAGGTGTTCTCACCTACCTTTTCCAAAATGAAGTACACATCATAGAAAATTCATTTTGGCTTATGATGACTCTATTCCCTAAAACATTATAATTGTAAATATTGATAAACTTGATTATTCAAGTAGAATGGAAAAGAAAACTGAATGTGAGATTAGGGATATTTGTATTTGTAGTGTGGGCATGGGTTGGTTGAACTTACAGGTGAATATGGAAGACACATACCATAGAAGATGCTTTAGTATTTTCATTTTTTTGCTAGGTGTAGATACACACTGAGCTCATAAGGTAATCATAGCTAAGACTCAAAATAATTTGTAAATGGGAATGGTCCTTGCAATCATGGCTATGTCATGTCCCTTCTCAAACACATTAGTAACAGGGTTCTGCGACACAATTTTGCACATCTTTTACTAAGGAAGAGGACCCCACACTTTCGACTTAGGGAGTTAGGGGCCAAATCAACTTTATTTAGCTGCTAGTGGAATGTGGGGGCCACCCACATAGGAGTTCGAATTAGCCATTCGATATGTTTGGAGGGAAAATCAAATGGGTGGATGGAGGGGGGGCACATGAGGCTAAGGGGGCCCAAAGAGTTATAAAGAGAGATTAGCTCTCATTTTGTTTTCATTCTGAATATTTGACAAACAAACTCACTCTTGTACTCTTTGCTACTTAGCGAGTCTATCGTCTTTTTTAGCCATGAGTCTTATGTAGGGAAGATTCAACCTTTACTTTGAGGGACCATTCGTGCTCGCCCTAGGGAGGTTGTTCCATAGAGATTGCAAGAGTTTTCAGCGATGATTCACAGCTCAGCCAACCACGCAAAGGAAGGGACTGCATGTTTTCTGGGCAGCGATAAATACACAGAGCTTGATTTAGCCACCCAAGAGGCAGAAAATCCAAAGTCAAAATCAAAGATATTTCCTTTTGGGTTTTTCTGGGTTTTGTCTAAGAAGTCTAAGGCTAACAGGGCAGGATTTTCTGGGCAGTTTTTGGGCACTTTCCAGCAAACCGAAATTCAACAGATGTAGCAAGAGAGGAGCTCCCAAGAGGCTGAAAATCCAAAGTCAAAATCAGATAAATTCCCCAAAGGGAGGTACCCAAGGGAATAATTTAATAATGGGATGGGCCATAGTAATAAATAAGGTGGTTAACCCGTATCATGTAAGGGACCACAAATAGTTAGTAATAATATAATGGGCCCATGGTATTAGATAGATGGTATTGATGGAACCATGGTAATGACCCATAATATTGTATGTATAAGGCCTATATAGAAGCTAGAGACTCCACATTGAGAGATGTGGAAGGAATATTGTATGAACAGACATATGGCTTATGAAGTGGTCTCCTTCCTTAAGGAGTGAATGTATGGTGTTGCCCTACCCTAAGCGTTTGATATCAATAAATAAGCATTTCTATCTATATTCACATCTTGTTATTTATTGGGTTTATTTCTATTATCTTATATTTTTGGATCAGATCCATAACAAGTGGTAGTATAGCACTTTCTTGGGAAAAAGTGGAGATTTTTTTTTTGGCAGGAACTTTCAGGGGCGACGAGTTTGCAGATCAGATCTGTACATTTTGGGGAAAAATCTATAAAATCTAATTGCAGATCTGGATTCTTTGTGAAAAGATACCCGATTTAAAAAAAATCGGTCGAATCGGAGTTCAGAAGAAGGAGATATTGCTGATCAAAAAATCAGTGGTGTTGTAGACATTTTTTCGGGGCAGCGAGTTTGCTGTGCAGATCTGTACGTTTTGGGGAAAAAATGCAAAATCTAATTGCAGATCTGGATTCTTTGTGCAAAAATACCCAAGTTCAAAAAAAAAAAAAAAAATGGCCAAATCGGAGTTCGGATGAAGGAGATATCACTGATCTAAAAAACAGTAGCGTTACAGACATTTTTTCGAGGTAGTGCGTTTGCGACGCAAATCTGTATATTTTGGGGCAAAAAATGCAAAATCTAATTGCATATCTAGATTCTTTGTGAAAAAATACTTGATTTCAAAAAAGAAATTAGTGGAGTCAAAGTTAGGATGAGGGAGAATCGCTGATTTAGAATCAAATTTTTATTTTTTATTTATTTTATTTATTTTTATTTTTTTCAGAAATTTTAGTGACGGCGGGAGAGTTGCAGCGCAGATCTGAAATTCTAGTGCCTAGATCGGGGTTTCTATCACATGGGAAGATGCAGAATGGTCATTCCATTTCCGAAAACATGTCATAATAAAGATTCTGAGCAATATTGACTAAAGTGTGGCCACTTTAAATTTTCGCCAAGTAAGTGAATTTTTTTTTCAAAACCCTCTTCATGGCTTCTAGCAAACAATATTTTACAGGGAAAGATAATGGTCTTACTATTGAAGAATTCATAAAAACATTTAAGAAAAACCATCTAAAATATTGGAACAGAAACAAGGACAACAACCCCCGAATGACAGACAGAAAGGAGCAAAGATCCACCTACTACACATCAACACAAAAGGGCTGTCAAGGTCAACTTCCATCTCAAGCGAGCGAGGCACCAATGAGATCGAGGGTTCACCTTTCTCTTAGATGGCTAGATGCACGTGCATGGTACCAGTGGACTAATCTTTTGAGTAGATCTTAGTATTTGTGTTCTTCCCATGTTTCGGGGATGAAACATGTTAAGGGGGGTGGAATGTTATATACCTAGGGGTGATAATATGGGGTACAAAGTGAGGTACCCAAGGGAATAATGTAATAATGGGATGGGCCATAGTAATAAATAAAGTGGTTAACCTGTATCATGTAAGGGACCACAAGTAGTTAGTAATAATGTAATGGGCCCATGGTATTAGATAGATGGTATTGAGGGAACCATGGTAATGACCCATGGTATTGTATGTATAAGGCCTATATAGAGGTTAGAGACTCCACATTG
The DNA here is from genome assembly GCA_000404065.3 of Pinus taeda. Taxonomy (NCBI): domain Eukaryota; kingdom Viridiplantae; phylum Streptophyta; class Pinopsida; order Pinales; family Pinaceae; genus Pinus; species Pinus taeda. The sequence goes on from APFE030880545.1 coordinate 195,911, forward strand.
AGAGATGTGGAAGGAATATTGTATGAAAATGCATATGGCTTGTGGAGTGGTCTCCTTCTTTAAGGAGTGAATGTATGGTGTTGCTCTACCTTAAGGGTTTGATATCAATAAAGAAGCATTTCTATCTATATTCACATCTTGTTATTTCTTGGGTTTATTTCTATTATCTTATATTTTTGGATCTGATCTATAACAAACCATCTGTGTCCGCCCTAGGGAGGTTGTTTCGTAGAGATTGCAGAAGTTTTCGGCAACGATTCATAGCTCAACCAACCACGCAAAGGAAGGGACTGCGTGTTTTCTAGGCAGTAATAAATACACAGAGGTTGATTTAGCCACCCAAGAGGCCGAAAATCCAAATTCAAAATCAAAGATATTTCCTTCTGGGTTTTTCTGGGTTTTCTCTAAGAAGTCTAAGGCTAAAAGGGCAGGATTTTCTGGGTAGTTTTTGGGCACTTTCCAGCAGAACGATAGTCAACACATGTAGCTAGAGAGGAGCTCCCAAGAGGCCGAAAATCCAAAGTCAAAACTAGAGAAATTCCCTTCTACATTTTTCTGGGTTTTGTCCAAGGAGTCTAAGGCTAACTGGGTCAAATCTTTTGGACAATTTTTTGGCACTTTGCAGTAGGCTGAAAGTCAGCAGATGTAGTTGGAGAGCAACTCTGAAGATACCAAAAATCCAAAGTCAAAATCATAGAAATTTTCTTCTGATTTTTTCTGAGTTTTGTCCAAGGAGTCTAAGGCCAAATTAGCGGAATTTTCTGAGCAATTTTTGGGTACTTTCCAGCCGGTCGAAAGTTAGCAGATATAGCTAGAGAGCAGCTTTGAAGAGGCCAAAAATTCAAATTCAAAATGAGAGAAATTATCTTCTATGTTTTTTTGGATTTTGTCCAAGGAGTCTAAGGCCAAAATGGCCGAATTTTCTAGGCAATTTTTTGGTACTTTCCAGCTGCTCAAAAGTCATCAAATGTCACTGGAGAGCAGCTCCTAAGAGACTGAAAATCCGAAGTCAAAATCAGAGAAAATACTTTTTGGGTTTTTCTAAGTTTTGTCCATGTTGCCTATGGTTAAAATGGAAGAATTTACTCGGAAGTTTTTGGGCACTTTCCAGCAGACCGAAGTCAGCAAATCAACAATTTACTTAGACATCGTAGAGCATAGTAGAGTGGTAGTTGAAAGATGATATTTCCAGCTATTCTACCACCTGGGTTTGGTCCAACTTGTCCTTGAGACAAGCATATATGCACTACTCCATTTATATATTGTACTCATGCTCTCATATTTTATAATATGTGGCTCAGTAGTTCTAATATTACAGTGTTTCATGGGTGTTTGTTAAAAGTTTTTAATTTCCCACTATAGCGCTATTTGTTTAATTGGTTTATTACTTAAATTCTTGTTTAGGAACATTATAGTGGTATTAAAGCCATAATCTTGGCTTAGCCCGTGGGAAAGATTAGAATCAAACAACATGGCAGTCACTTGGAATGAGGTGGTGAGGATACAACAAATGATGATTGATGTGGGGAAGAAGTTGATTCATTCCTCAGCTGGGAATTCGGACATGATTGCGACTGATGTGGAGTTATTGGGGGAAAGCTAGAGAACATACCAACCATTGGGCCATGGCATTCATGCGTCCCTCTCTTTTTGGAAATTTTGTGAACTAAAGGTATGCACAAACCAATGGAGATTCAGTGGGATTTTGCAGGGATGATGAGAAGTATTAAGAAAAAAGATGAAAGAGTAGTTTAAGGGGTCGTGGTTGGCAAAGAGAGAGTAGAGCATACACCCATAGGACCATCCATCGATGAGGTGTCAGGAAACATCCCCACTATTGATGAGGAGCCAATAGATATAGATGCATCCAGATCTATAATACAGTTTCCAGATCACAGTCACCTACAACTGACTAATGAGTATGTCTTGCATGTTGGGTTGTCTAGGGAGGAGCAAATGGAGGCTCATGTCGAGCCCATGATGGAGGAGGATGTGTAACCATCCTTTGGGCTAGCCAGTGATGAGGGGCAACATAGAGACCACACATTGGGATTTCAGCATAGTTCGCTTCATAGGCACACTAACAGGATCTGCAATGTTATCAACCCATCATTATGCATTAGATTGAGAGAGGCGTAGTTGTCTAGACATACCAAAGGAGATGACTAGGTTAGTAGCACTGTTGGGTCAAATTTGCCCATTGGAGAGATAGAGACAAAGCTACCTAGTCAGAAGTGGGATGAGACAGTCAGAGCTGCACAAGATGCAACATCCGCATGTCAGACTTGTTCTATGTGCTAGAGTTTGTGCATTTGATCCCTCTCTTGGGGTTGGATGGTGAGAGATTCTGAGTTGGTACCTAGTGGAGTGGGCTAGACCCAAGGAGATGGTCATAGTTTGGAGTAAAGCTTAGTGGGAGCTGTTAGCCTCCTGCTGCAGTAGGTTACTCATATTTCATGATTGACATTTTTACAGGCCAAATATGTCATACTTTGCATGCTGCAATGCTCCATATTTGCTAAACAGTCACCAAAGAAGAGGCCATGAAAGAATGCTACTTCAATTTCTATCTACTGCATTCCAATTTTGAAGAGTCATTCCAGTTTTGTTAGAATTTTCAGCTAAAGGGAGGTCCAAACAGCCTAATCTTGGTCTCCCTAGGTTTCAATTTTCCTATTTAGAATAAGAGCATGAACACTCTGTCCAAACTGCTTAATCTTGGTAGCTTTTTTGATAGGTAGAGAATCAAGGAGTCCAACTGCTTAATCTGGGCCCTTGAGAAATAAGGGTAGTTTGTAGAAGGAAGGCATAAAAGAAAATTGAAATGTTTGGTCTACAAGTCTAAGTGCACCCAAACCAAAAGAAGAAAAAATGTTAGGTAAGTAGGTTGGGTAAGTAGTTTTGAGGTTGCAGAATCTTGATTTCTGATCAATCCTATGTTTTCAAAGTATCATCTCTACTCAGGTCACAGTCATCAGGCAGTTTTATGTGGAGGAGATCAAATCAAGCATAACTAACTTCCCTTTCTTCCTCTTCCCCAAATCATTGAATAATTTCCCCAAAAAGAGGTCAAGATCTTCTTGATATCTCTTAGTTTCATCATTTTCCATGTCATTAGCCTTGGTGAAGATCTGCTTCACTCAAGGAGGGTCCATAATTTCTCTACAAAGCTCTATCTCCCCTTTGAAGCCTAAGATCTCTGAAGTTTAGCGCTCCTCTTGTCATTTCCATATTAACTACTGACATTATTATTTAACTCCCTACATTTTCCCCATCCCCCTACTAAAACTATGTAAATAATCCCCTTATGTAAATATCCCCTCCCCCTGGTTGAAATATAACCATAAGTATTTCTCTGGGAATTACTAAGTCACCTGGACTTTAGTAAGAACCCTATTTTTGCATGAATTTCCGTTCCTAGGTGTTTGGACCCCTTCCAAAACACAAAGGACCCGTTCCAAATGAAAAACCCCCCTCCGCGCATTTCCTTTGGAATTTATTAATGTTTGTTTAATAAATCACCAAGCGCCTTAACCCATTAACCCGTTTCCTAAAGTCTAAAACCCACCCGCGCCATGGAAAAATTAAAACTTTAACGCGCATGCTCTTTTATTAAGTCCCACGCACCTTCGCCTCCCGTCCACCGTCGGATCGCCTCCCCCAGATCCGACGGCCCTTGTTCGTATCGGGCGCCCTTATGTATTGGCACGTTACCACCCGATGTCCGACGATTTTACCGTCGTACACCGGGACAGGTGGCGGCCTCCCATTGCATCGGGTCGCCCCTGACAAAAACCACCTCTGTACCAAAGGCGGTCCGATGCACAGGCCAAATCTGCCCTCCCCTCACGTAACAGGAGCGCCGCGTCACCCTGCCACGTCGCCTCCACATCACCTCATACTGCCTGCGCCCGGCCCACGTCACCCTGCCATACTGCCACGTCACCTTGCTGATGTCACATCCGTACCATATGGTCCCACTGCTGACGTCATCTGCTGTATCGCTGACATCATCCTGACATCAGCAGCCAAAAAACGGAAAAAATGCGCAAGCGCGAAAGTCAAGCTTCAGAGCTTCGGAATGAAAAACAAAGGCAGTTTTCGATGCGCGATTAGCACGAAGCGCTAATCGCACATCGCTGCGGGAAATGAGCCATATTGGAGAATCTTTAGGGAATCTTTTGATTCCTCGGCTCTTTTTGCACCGAAAAGGCCCGAAAAAGCCCGATTTTGCCAATCTAAGCATATTTGAAGACAGAGAGAGACCAGGAACAGAGATTAAAGAGTATCATATCAAATATACAGATAAAAAGCATGTTGAAGAGTATCAGTAAGTGGCGGAGACTATCAATGTGGCAGCAAAGTCTATCATAGGATATTTTCTCAGGGCTCGAGGCAAATCCAGCATTAAAAGGAAGGCCTTGAAAGTCAAGAAGCAGTTAAGGAACCATTAAAAGCTCACCAACACAAACGACTACACATTAAACTCACAGGAGATCAGTGGACCAGAAATAAATGCACAGTTATGACAGAACCACTGCACCAAGTCACACAAGACACCCCATCAACTCAACTTGATCCAGCTGGCTCTGGCGCAGCCCAAAGGACTTGCATTTAATTCCAACAACAATTAGGTTTTTTTAAAAGCTTTTTCCTGCAGACCTGTTTAGGTCGGTTGTAATAAATGACTTTATATATTTTGCCTATATATACCACCCTGAAAAATGGAGTAGGGGTTGGTTGGTTGATTAGTTGCTTGATCTTTGGTATTTCTATATTTTCCTCAAGCAGCGACTCGCACTGTAACTGTGATACTTTCTATAATCAAAGACTGCTGAAAGCATGGATTCTGAAACTGTCTACTGTGTTTAATTGGCCGAGGAGTGACTGTGGAATTCCTGTGCTTCTACATGGTTCAATAAGTGTTTCTTAACTCTGTTAGTTTTTCATGTTTGTTTTATCATCAATCCACCAT
>APFE030880545.1:200895-211757 GCA_000404065.3 Pinus taeda
TATATAAAGAATAGATGTCCATCTAGTGCTATAAGAAACAAGACTCCTTATGAATTGTAGTATGGACATGTTCCTTCGATAAAACATCTCAAGATTTTTGGTTCCACCTGTTATGCTTTGATACGAAAGGTACATAGAAACAAACTTGGTGCTAGAAGTCATAAGTGTATCTTCCTGGGGTATTCAAACACCTCCAAAACATACCGCCTCTATGATGAAGTAAATAAAAAGTTTGTTGTATCTAGAGATGTAATTTTTCTTGAATCATCCAAATCTGACAATGTTGTTAAGCGGCAACTTGATCGCTTGGATAGATTCGCAAAAACAAAATCATTTCAAGAATTTGATAATCAGATTCCACATCTTGAAGGGGGGATTCCTATTCTAGATCAACATGTGGAATCTTCTTCTGAAGAACACTCTCCCCCAAATGAAACTCCAACAACGGATGATGCTTTAAGTGATGTAATTGATAGAATTGGGAGACTCAATCTTGATTCAGTCCCAACTGAATCAATAGAGCAGCCTGGACCATCTTAGAAGGGTCCCCCAAAGTGGTTGACAAAGACACTTGAAAGTGTTCATCTTGATGAAATTGGAAAAACAGGAACCATAAATTCAAATCGACAAAATGGAGGTGATGTAGATGACTCTAATTCACCTGTTGATATGGATGTTTCTTATGATTGTGAATTGAACTTGTCTACATATTTTGAACCAGCTTCCTTTAAAGAAGTTGCTTCTCATGATGAATGGAAAGAAGCAATGCAAAAGGAGTATGATGCCCTCATAAAGAACGACACTTGGAAGCTGGTTGATCCTCCATTTGGAACCAAACCAATTGGCTGCAAGTGGGTTTACAAGAACAAGTACAAAGCTGATGGCTCACTTGACAAGCACAAAGCTAGGCTTGTGGCAAAAGGTTTTGCACAGAAGGAAGGGGTCGATTATGAGGAAACTTTTGCTCCCATAGCAAAATGGCCACCATCCGGACACTCTTTGCACTGGCAGCTCAGAACGGTTGGAAAGTCCATCAAATGGATGTAAAAACTGCCTTCTTGAATGGAGATCTAAAAGAAAATGTTTTTATGTCCCAGCCTGAACGATTTGCTGTGAAAGGACATGAACATAAAGTACACAAACTTGTGAAGTCCTTGTATGGCCTCAAACAAGCACCGCGAGCCTGGTATGAAAAACTAACTGAGCATCTTCTGAAACTCAATTCCAAACATTTTGATCTTGATGATGCAACTTTATTTGTCAAGAAAGTTGGAAAAACAGTTGTATATCTTGTGGTATAATATGTAGATGATCTTTTAATGAAAGGGAACAATGAAAGCTACATTGCATCCATAAAGAAGGAATTGGGGAAAATTTTTGAAATGACTGATTTGGGCTATGTTCATTACTATCTTGGCATTGAAGTAACCCAACATCCAAAGTCCATATTTCTTTCTCAAAAAGAAATAAATTGGAGATTTGTTGAACAGGTTTGGCATGACAGAGTGCAATCATCTTACTACTCCAATGGAACAAAACTTAAAGCTCACATCTATTGAAGGAAAGGAATCAGAGGATGCAACAAAGTATAGAAAGCTTGTAGGAAGTCCCAACTACCTAACTACTACCAGACCAGACATTTCATTTGCTGTTGGAATCCTCTCCAGGCTTATGCAAAAGCCTTGTGAGGGACATTGGTCTACTGCAAAAAGAGTTCTAAAGTACTTTAAGGGAACTCAAGACTTTGGAATCAAGTACACACAGGTGGATGAATTCAGTTTGATCGGATACTCTGATTCAGACTTTGATGGAGACAAAGAAACTGGGGTATCTACTTTAGGATATGCTATGAGTCTTGGATTAGGAGTTGTCTCCTGGAGATCACGCAAACAATCAGTTCCAACAGATTCCACAACAGAAGCAGAATACGTGGCAACAGCAGAAGCAACAAAAGAAATAGTGTGGCTCAGGAAAATTCTTGAATATTTTCAGGTAAAACTAGTACAATCAACTCCACTCATGATTGACAATACCTCTGCAATAAAGTTGGCCAAGAACCCAAAGTTCCATGATCGAACAAAGCACATCAATACTAAATATCGTCTGATCCGACATCATGTTGAGGCCAAAAAAATCCATCTCCGTCATTGTTCCACAAATGAGCAAATTGTAGACATCTTCACCAAAGCACTTGGAAGAGAAAAGCTTGAAAGATTCAGAACGATGCTTGAAATCACCAACATCCCTTCAGATTAAGGGGGGGAATGTTGACACCTAATCCTCACGATTGGGTGAATTTATGTAAATAGTTAAATTAGGAATGTGAACAGTCATTAGGAGATGAACTGAGCAGTCACACCCTTTTGTATATAACAATAGCATACCTAATTAAATAAATCGAATTAGTTTTACTACCTATTGGAGTTACTGCCTGGCCTGACATCTTTTCTGATTAATCAATTTAATTAAAAGGAAAAAAAGAGAATAAATACTTTTAAAATAAATTTTAACTTTTGATTTGAAAGAAAGAAAGAAAGAAAATTATTTTAACACCAATGAGGCTAAAGATAACATATAGGACATATTGCTTCTTCATATGGTTGATGTATTTGACTCTTTTCCGATGAAGCTTCACAATAAACACTCCCAACTTCTCAACAAACCCTTCGCTAAATAGATTATCCCAAGAGCTAGCTGCCAAAATATCTGCATAACTTTCTGAGTTGTCTTTGAAGGCCTCACATTCTAAAATGAAGTTTTTTTCTATTTCCACTTTTCCAAACGAACAAAAAATACATATTCTTTCATCCCACAATTCTTTTGGCCTTTTCCAGTGCCATGTTTCACAACGGAGTTGATAAAAATTATTTCTTAACTAAGTAATAATAATTTTGGCTCTCCAAGAAATATTGGCCTCTATCTACGCCTTTTGTTGATGATTATGAGTGGTATTAAACACTTATATATAATATTTTTTCTTTCCCCCTAGCTCCTTATCCCAAGTATGCTTGTGTAACTTATCCATAACATTTTTTTTTATGTATTTACTGTTTATGGGACATGTGTTCAAGAAAATACCTCATTTACTAAACCATTTGTTATTTTGTTGCATCCAAGTCTTCTTTCTTTTGCATAATACGTCATTAAAGACAACCTTAGGCCATCTTCTCTCTTCCATTTCCTCAATTTTTTTTAAATACCTTATGACTAGCACCATAGAAATTGCTTCATTAGGAACAACCTATGTTTCACTTAACAATATAACATAAGGAACTACACTTTTAATTTTAAACTTGTTTGTAATGAAATGCTTCTGAATTTTCTCAATTTGTTTCCACTACATTTTGGATGTACTACTAACCCATAGTTCACAACCATACATAATCACCAGAATCACTAGAAGCCCAAAAAGAGTTTGAGTGGTTTTCCAATCCCATAACTCTACCTCGCTACACCTATTTTGAAAGGCATAAAATGCTTCCCAACCCCCCAAAGTTATTTTCTTTCTACAACAATCCCAACTTAAATTTTTGTTGAAGTCAATTTCAAGGTATTTGTAATCCACAACTTCTTCCAAAATCTTGTCTTCAAAGTGGAAACTATGTTGGTTATGTTTTCCTTTTTTAGAGAAAACCACTACTTTCATTTTTCTAATATTAACTTGCATCCCCACCCTTCTACAAAAAAGCTCAAGGGATAGTCAGTGCTATTGCAAACCAAGAGCAGATTTAGCAATCAGAATAAGGTCATTTGCATACAAAAGTAACCTTATGAAAAACTTGCCCAAATTGATCCCATCAACCCCTTGCGAATTTAACCACTCCTCAAGCTTGTCGATATATAAACCAAAAAGGGTAGAGGAAAATGCGAAACCTTGCTTTACCATGATATCGCTTCTAAAACTTTCAGAAGTGCTTGCTAAAGTTCTATTTTTCACTTTCACCTTGTCATACAACCTATACACAGCCGCTCTCAAATGTTTAAGAATGCCAAGTTCCTCCATTCTATGCCAAATTTTATCCCTATCAACCATGTAAAATGCTTTTCTGAAATAAAAAAAGCAAAAAAACACTTCTTCCTTTTTCTCCCATATTTTTTCAATGATGTGCCTTAAAGTTATGCAATGATCAATTGTGGAATGTTTAGGTATAAAAAATTCTTGCCCTTTATAACTCTTATCTCTTTCTTCGACCCACTCATTGATTTTATTTTCTAGCATGCTTCCAAATAACTTTGCAAATAAGGGGTTTATCATTATGGTCCTATAATTGGAGGGATTATTGACGTCACCACTCTTGAAAAGATGTATTGCGAGACTAGTTTCCCAATCCATGGGGAACCCGTGTTGTATGATGTTACTGAAAGTTTATGTAATGTGAGGCGAAAGAATCTTTGAGCCCCTGTTTAGATACTCTACTTGGAGTTCAACTAAGTATTTTTCTTTTCCACCACCCAACTTCTTGATACCCATCTCTACCTCTTGCATCGTGAAGAGTTCAATATAAGTGTTGGCTAAGGGGGCAGAGCCAACCTTGGGATCTTACTCATAGAGTTGTCATCCATAGTCAAACCACTTAGAAGTTGTAATATTATTTTTATTTTGCATCTTTCTCGGTTGGAGATCCTTCCAAAATAATTTGGAATTATTTTAGATCTTCATCTAGAAAAAAGCGAGAACCCCTCAAGAGATTCTTCATGCTCGGAATGATAAATTTATCATGTAAGATAGGCATAATGAATTTTATGGGCCTTTATTTCTCACCGTTAAACTTACCCATCCTCCATTCTTGGCATATTTGTCTTTGCCATAGCAACTTGTCTTTCAAGAAGTCCCTTGCAAGGTCAAAAGTACATTCATTTTTCCCATAATATTTCACCCCTTTAGTAATTATGTTTGCTGCCCTATTTTTTCTTTCCTTGCTTTCTCTATCTTGCATGTTGTCGACCAAAATATTTGTTTCTCCACCCTTATTAGCATAATTGCTAATAACTTGAACCGAAGTTTTGGAAACTTTTGTGTAATCTCCTTTCCATTCTTCTCTAGCTTTCTCTTCATGGTTGTTTATTTGGGTAATCGCTTTCCCTTTATCCTAGGATGGTTTCATATTCACCACATATGTACTGTTCACTACCGCTTTATTTATGTTTTGTGTATCCGCCTTCATGCGTTGTCATTTTGTCTTCCCTATCAGAAAAACTTCTTGTAGAAATGTGACTTGTTCTTTCAAAACTTTATTGAATTCTGCTAAAGCCTTATTTTCAATTGTTATTATATGAATTTTATGATCTCTTTCCTTCTCTTTAGCTTCTAAAACCTCCAACCTCTGTTTTTCATTTAAAAATTCTTTCACATAAAGATCATATGACCGAGTGAGAGTTGTGGATGTGGGACTATAGAAGGTAGAATCATCAATGAATTTTCCTCTAGACTTGTTGTTGCCACATGCTTGCATAAGGGACTTGCTTGAATGTTTATTGTGAAGGGCCAAAGCACTTTTTTTAGATCATTTTTTCCTTGTTTACTCCCATTCTAGACAGGCTAATATTCGTTCTAAAATGCCTTGATACTGTTTGGCATTGACCCAAAACCATTTCCCAAACTTGGTGGATGAGGCAATTTTCGCTTGTCCTAAATCATTTGTTTCCACAGGTTCTAAAATTTCTTACTTCGTTGTCCCTTGTTTCTTCACTTGTACATAAAAATTGAGTTTATTCATGTTAAAAATTCAAAAAATTTTCATTCGATGTTATGCTCGTAACCTGCGAGAAACTTCAAAATCACCATAAATGCAAAGAAATATAGCCAAGAACACAGAATAAAATAAGAAAAATAGCAAGTATTTTTTTATTCAAAAATATATTCAATGTTCACTTGCCTCTTCGAGGGGGAAACCTCCAACAGATCAAAGCTTGATTACAATAAGACTCAATGATCATTCCTTTACTAACTAAGACTATTTATAGCTAAATGACATCCAAAACCCTAACTACTAGTGGTCCCTTTCATAAAATGGGTTAACCACTTTATTGATTAACTATGGCTCGTTTAAAACTAATTATGGTCCCTTTTCTCTAATGCAGGTCAACCACTTACAATTATTAATGTGGGCTTTATTTACTCTCTAACTAACTATTACTATGACTCTACCCATTAGGCTTATTACATAAATAAAGGGGCTAGGGTTGGACCCTAACGTGCACTCCCCCATCAAAAGCAACCTTATCCTCAAGGCTCAAGCTGCAGAAACTACTGAAGAATAGTGGATGGTTCCCAGGTCACATCTTCAGGATAGGTGTCTCCACTTGAAGAGGACTTCCTTGATCATGCGACTGCAAAGATGTATTTCACGAGTATCAAGGGCATGTTCTGGTTGAATTCGGGTAGACTAGTTTGAATTTTTCAATTGTTCCCCACCACTTTCTTGACGCATGATACATGGAAGACTAGATGGATTTTTGAATTTGGTGGCAAGGATAGTTTGTAGGTGACTACTCTAATGCACTGAAGTATCTAATAAGGTCCATAGAATTTTGGTGCTAATTTTTGGACGCCCTTTTCTTTAAGAGATGTTTTCTTATGTGATTGTAATAGCATGAATACCTGATCCCCTTATTGAAATTTCCACTCGGAACGATGTTGATCTGCTTGTTGCTTCATTTGATTCTGATCTTGATGTAGATTACCTCTGAGATGAGATATCATGGTGGCACGGTTCTTTAGGAGTTGATCAACTTCCTGCACCATAGAACATCCAGGGATATAAGAAATAGGTGAAGGTGGGAGTTGGCCATACACTACCTCATATGGAGTCGCCTTGGTGGCTTCATGATAGTTAGTATTATACCACCATTCAGCTCTGGGCAGTCACTATACCCATTGATGTTACTTTTCTGGAGTGAAGCACCTTAGATATATCTCCAAACATTTGTTGACTGTTTCTGTTTGATCATCGGTTTAGGGATGATAGGCGATACTTAATTGGAGTTGCGTGCTATGTAGCTTGAAAATTTATTGCCAAAATTTAATTGTGAAAGTGGGGTTGTGATCATAAAAAATAGAAGTCGGCATGCCGTGCAATTTGAAGATCTGGTACATGAAATCTTGAGCCACCAAAGTGGGGGTAAATGGGTGGGGTAGAATACAAAAATGAGCATATTTATAAAGTATAGCCACAACCACCATGATGAAGGATTTGTTTCCCAACTTTGGGAGACAAATGATGAAATCCATGGAAAAATTCATCCAGATAGAGGTAGGGAGTGGCAATGGTTGTAAGGTTCCCAATAACTTGACTATTTCTCCTTTCTCGCATTGACACACATCACATTCAGCTACAAAATTAATAATGTGATTTTTCATGCTAGTCCAAAAGAAAGAATGAAGAGTGTAAGCATAAGTCCTCTGAAAGCCTGAATTCCCTCCAATTGGAGATGAGTGCAACTTTTCCAAAATGTGGGTTTTGAGGGCGGATGCTAGTGATATAACTAGTCGATCCTTTTAACGAAGAATATCATCCTTCTAAGAGTAGTCGACTGAGGAATTAGGATCGTATCTCAAGTTTTTGATAAGTTGGGAGAGAGGGGTGTGAGAACCATTCCTTGTGGGCCTCTTCAATCCAATCTGGTATAGGAAGAGAGATTGATAGTAGGGTACTTTCATCCTCAAATTAGCACAATAAAGCATCAGCTACTACATTGTCACGCCCTTTCTTGTAAATTATCTCATAATCATATCCTAACATTTTGGCCAGCCATTTATTTTGCTGTGTAGATGATAGACATTGCTTCAAAAAATATTTTAGGCTTTGATGGTCCATGCGGATTTGGAAATGTCACCCCAACAAGCATGATCGCCAGGTGTCTACTGCATGTGACATGACCATCATTTCTTTCTCATAGGTAGATTGAACCAGATGTTCCCTACGTAGTTGTTGGCTGGGGAAAGCCAATGGTCGACCTTCCTGCAATAATATAGCAGCAATACTAGTACTAGAAGCATCACATTCAATCATAAAATATTTGGTGAATTCTGGTAGTGCCAATATAGGAGTGGAGCACATGGCCTGTTTGAGAGCCATGAACATCTGTTGAGCTGCATAAGTCAAGACAAATTATTTTTTCTTGAGAGGATTAGTGAGGGGTCTAGAAATGTGACCATAATTGCATACAAATTTGCGATAGTAGCTAGTGAGACCCAAGAATCCCCTCAGACTCTTCAAGGTTTTTGGTTGGGACAATCTTGGATTACCTGTATTTTTTTTGGATCAACCCTCACTCCTTCACAATCCACAATGGGTCCCAAATACTCGACTTCTTCCACGCCAAAAGAGAACTTGGCAATTGGACAAATAATTTGTGATTCCAGAGCAGTTGCAAGATTAGGTTTACACGTTGAAGATGTTTTTCCCAGGTTAGATTGTAGATGAGAATGTCATCAAAGAAGATATGGAGAAATTTTTGGAGATATGGTTTCACCAAGTGGTTCATGAGGTTTTGAAAATTAGATGGAGCATTACAGAGACCAAATTGCATGACTAAGGATTCATAATAGCCTTCATGAGTTCGGAAGGTAGTGTTGGGAATGTTTAGTTCATGTGTATTTTTTCATAGCGAGAGTGAAGATCTAGCTTGTTAAATAATTGAGCATCATTTAGTTCATCAAGAAGATCATCAACAATTGGAATAGGAAATTTGTCTTTGATGGTGAGCTTGTTGAGGCCCTGAAAGTCAAGACACATGCGCCATTCTCCATATTTCTTTAGCACCATGACCATTGGTGATGAAGAAGGACTGATGTTGGGTCGAATAACACTGGCTTCGAGGAGTTTGTTCACAAAAGGATAGAAAATATAGATCAACGCCTTATAATTCAGCCTCTTCGAGGGGGAAACCTCCTTTACATTACACAAATGAACAATTCGTGGATGATTCAAATGAAAAAACCTCCTTTCTATATATAGGATTCTAAGGGGTCACAATATAACCAAGCTGACCTAACAATAATAACATAAAGGCACAAAAATAACAATAGAGGGATTCTATGGGGCACAAAAATAACAATAGAGGGATTCTCTGGGGCACAATAATAACAATATGGGGACAATAGGGGCACACCAATATTAATAAGGGATACAATGACAATAGTAATGGGGGAATCACTAGTATTATAGGGACCTAACATGTCCCTCTCCTTCAAAAAAGTGTTGTCCTCAATATTTGAGTAGTTGTGGATGATTCTGTATAAAATTCTCATCCTCCCATGTGGAATCTTCAGTAGATAAGTTCTTCCACTTTATGAGATACTCCGAAATTAATCGATTTCGTAGCTGTCGAGTTCTTGTTTCTGTGACTACTTCCGGTTCCAATATAATTTTTCCTTCCTTGTCAAGTTCTGGAAATATTGTTTGAACTGGGAGCTTGTCACCTATAACCTTCTTTAAACATGAAACATGGAAAACTAAGTGCACTCGAGAAGCTGCAGGAAGCTCCAATTTGTATGCCATAGTACCAATCTTTTGCAACACCTTGTACAGACCATATTACTTTGGTGATAATTTATTATCCTTCTTAGCTCGCTTGAGGGACATTTGTTTGTATCGTTGTAACCATAGGAATACCTAGTCACCTACATCAAAGCTTCTTTTGCTGCGATGTTGATCTGCCTGTTGTTACATTCTATTCTGTGCCAATGTGAGGTTATCCTTTAAGAGTTGGAGAACTTGTTGTTGATGCTCGATGTGATGTTCCATTGCTTGAAACTTAGAATTTTCTCTTAAATATGATGTGATGGATGGTGGTTGATATCCATAAAGTGCCATAAATGGGGTCATTTTTGCTGCAGTATGGAAGGAAGTGTTATACCACCATTTAGCCAGAGGTAACCATTTGACCCATTATGTTTTTTTATCAGATACAAAGAAACGAAGATATCCTTCCAAAAATTTCCTTACTATCTCAGTTTTCCCATCGAATTGAGGACGATAAGATGAGTTATGAGCTAACTGAGTACGAAGACAAGAAAATAATTCTCTCCAAAAATTTCCAGTGAAAATGGGATCTCTGTCACTTACAATAATCTGTGGGTTTCCATGTAGCTTTTGAATTGTTTCCATAAATGCATTAGAAATTGTACCAGCTTTAAATGGATGTGATAATGCACAAAAGTGTGCATACTTGTTAAGTTTTTCAACTACCACCATGATGACACTCTTTCCTTCATACTTGGGTAAGCCTGTGATAAAATCCATTGAAACCTCGTCCCAACATTGGCTTGGAATGGATAAAGGTTGTAATAGACTTGGGGTCTTAATTGTTTCAATTTTATTTTGCTGGAAAACCAAACATTCTACCACAAGCTTTTGAATATCCGATTTAAGGCCATCGCAAAAAAATTCCTTCTTAAACCTATGGAAATTTTTTAAAAATCCTCAGTGCCCTCCTAAGGGAGAAGTGTGAAATTCCATAAGAATCTTTTATTTGAGTTGGGAATTCTTACATAGGTATAAGTGATCTTTGTACCACAATGAATCATTTTTCCAGCTAAATGTATAAGATGTATTGGAATATTGTTGTAACTTTTGAATAAGTTCCCACACTTATTCATCATTCTTCCATTCCTCCCTTGCTTCATTTATCCAATCTGGTTGGATAATAGAAATGGCGCACAATAATTCTTCCACATCCTCATCCTTTCTTGAGAGTGTGTCTACCACAACATTTTGCTTCCCTTTTTTGTAGATGATTTCAAAGTCATAACCCACCATCTTTGTGACCCAATTTTGTTGCTCTTCAGAGGATAATATTTGTTCTAAAAAGTATTTAAGATTATCATGATCCATTTTTACCTTGAAGTTTCTTCCCAT
>APFE030880545.1:212662-224867 GCA_000404065.3 Pinus taeda
AGTTCTAAATGTTGTTTTCAAAATGTCTTCAGTCTTCATTCTGATTTGATGATATCCTGAACGAAGATCCAACTTGGTGAAGTAAATTGACCCATGAAATTCATCCAATAATTCATCAATGACAGGAATGGGAAATTTATCTTTAATAGTGAGTTTATTAAGCTCCCTATAATCTGGACACATGCACCAAGATCCATCCTTCTTGTGCACCAATACTACTAGAGCAGAGAAAGAACTTTGACTAGGTTGAATTATACTAGCCTCTAGCATTTCTGCAACCATACTTTTAATTTCACTCTTTTGGACACAGGGATATCTGTACTGCCTAATGTTTGGAGGAACTCTTCCTGGAATCAAATGAATAGTGTGATCATGATCAAGAATAGGTGGGAGACCTTTGGGAGTCTCAAATACCATGGAATGATTGTCCAAGGCTTTTCTGGAGATCTGGAGAAATAAATGATTTCAATGTGGAAACATCTAGTGAAAATAATGTCCAATTACACCTCATTGTTCCTTGTTTAGAAGCTTTGTCATACTGTTAAAGCTGATTACCTTTCCTAGTATCCCTGCAATACCCCTTAATTCACCTTCCTTGCCTTCCGTAGAAAATTTTATGAAAACTTCTTCAAAATTAAAAGCTATTGTACCCAAGGGTTGTAGCCATTGGACTCCTAGTACAACATCAACACAACCCATTTGAATGGAAAGCATTGGGCTATTCAATACATGTTCTCCCATGGATATCTTGATATTATGGCACTTTCCAGAGCAATTTATGGTTCCTCCACTTGCAACCATCACTTGACACTAGAGTGCTCGATATAAGAAGCAATTCAATTCTCTTACTAGCTTACACTGAATAAAATTGTGGGTACTTCCTCGATCAATCAACACTATTACCTTTTTCTTCTTGATATTTCATTCTATTGTGATAGTTTGAGAAGTGGTAATTCCAGCAAATGCATTACAAGATATGCTCAGATTCATTTATTCTTTATCTAGGGTTTGTTCCTGGAGTATATCCTCTTCTTTTGAAATTTCTTGTTCCTTTTCTTCCTCCTCTTCACAATCTATGTAGAATAATTTCTTCTCAGCACACTTATGACCTTAGTGTATTTGCTATCACAACTGTAACAAACCCATTTTTCTCTTTTTTCTTCCAATTGTTGTGGTGTCAACCTTGTAGGTTGTGGAAGGCTAGGGGCAGCAACACTGCCATTTTTATAGTTGTGAGTGGTAGGCTTCCTAGTTTCCATAATTTTGCTTTCTATTTTTCTTGCTAGCCTGAATGCCTTCTCCAATGAATTAGGTTCCCAAAGGTGAACCTCATGTTGGATATTATCCTTTAAATTCCCTATGAACACATCAATCCTATGCTCCTCTGGAATATCTTTTACCCTTATGTTCAATTTTTGGAAGTCCTGAATGTGCTCCATCATTGAACCCTTTTGTTTGAGATTTATCAATTGGCTAAAAAAAGTGTTTCTTTTTGTATCCTAATAATGTGTTGTCATTTCTTCCATAAAAATCGCCCAAGTGACAATTTGTTTACGAGAACAAAGCCATTGATACCATATAAACTGATTTGGTTCCAAATATAAAGTTACGATTCATACCTTTTGTCCGTTTTGCACATTATGGAGATTAAAAAATTGCTCCATCTATAATATCCATGTTCCGGGATCCTTGCCATCAAACTTCCTCATATCGATATTTCAAACATGGTGGTTCTTTGATCCAATGTTAGAGTCTATGAAATCATGATTAACATTTATTTTGTTTTCATCATGAGTTTCCTTTACTACCCTTTCTTCATTAGTAAGCATTTCTTGTAGAAACTTTGTCAAATCTATCTTCAAATCTTCCATGCCTGTCTTCAAATCTTCCATGCATGTCTTCAAATCTGTCTTCAAATCTATCTTCAAATCGTCCATCTTAGCTTCCACGTCATTCATTCTAGCTTCTACGCCATTATTTAAACCATCCATCTTAGCTTCCACCCCTTTCTGTAAACCATTCATCTTAGCTTTCACACCATACGTCTTAGCTTCTACATCTTTCTTTAAACCATCCATCTTATATTCTGTTACTTTTTGTGCGAGTGACATTTGTTATACTTGGTCTCGTAATTTTGATATATCATGTTGCATTTCTTCCTCTTCTTCATGAGTCATGCTAGAGCTCTCAGGTTGCTTACTAGGTGTTTCCGTTTTCTTTCTTTGGGGCATTAATTACCAATAATAATGCTTCACTATGCCCTTTGAATTCCTTCAAACTAATTTTTCAAACTAAGCTTATGCAAAAATTTAAAAAATCTACACACATTCTTTCACTTTGTGTTAGAAAATTTAAATATTATGGAGCAATGGAACACATAAGATATTGCAGAAATATAAACGCAGAAAACACACAAAACAAGAGAGACACAGATATACGTGGTTCACCCAGTTTGGGCTACGTCCACCTCGAACAACCAGTCCTTCCTTTCTATTATCCAGCAAAATGAAGAGACACAACCTATAGGAAATTCGCTGTAATATCATCTGTTTTCTCTCACAGCCTCACCTCTCTGTTTCCCGCTTACACCGAATACATATCTATCTCACAGCCTCAAATACAATACCCTCATACAAATAGAGGGGGTTGCCTTCTAGGGAAAAAAACCATAAACTAAACATAAGTTGTACCGCCAGATCATCCGCCTAATGAACGGCCCAGATTGACTAGAAATTACTATACTTTTACAAGGCAAATTTACATCTGTTTTTAGCTTTGGGGGGGTTGCGCCTGAGCCCCCGCCGGGGGACTGCTGGCCCCCAGACCCCCCAGCTGGGGGGGATCGGCCCCCCCGCACCCCCTCGCGTGGAGGGGAGTACAAAACTTCCTGGGGTATACATCCGGCTAAAACAAAGACCTCTGAACAATCATGCTCCACACACAACACTTTGTAGGAGCTTGATATTGCATCTGATCTATTTTTGTAATTTTGGATTTTCTAGTTCTAAAATTGCAACCTCCAATAGCTCTCTATGTCCGCTTTCCAATACCACCAGTCTGATTGAATTTAGATTCTCCAAGAAAGAGTTATGCATAATCTCCCAAGGTGACCTAATTATATACCTTTTCAGAAGAGTGAACTTGTATGAAGTGCCACGTCTCACTTTTTTGACCTTAGGATCTGAAAAGGATACACAAGAAACTATAGTCCGTCCTCTTTCTATAACTTCTTACGAAATTTCAATTTGATGCTCAAAACAAAAGTTATAACTATTTTCCCCAGGTCACCTATTTGGAATGTAATTCGGGAGTTTGCAAAAAGGCCAACTTTCTCAGATCATATCTCCACAAATATAGTGAAAAAATGCTCTAAATTTTGGACTAGAGGTTCAGAACGATTTCAACCCAAATGGTTTTTTTTTTACCGTCTGAAACGTCACAGAAAAACATTTATAGTGAAAATTCCATGATTACCTGTTTGGAGCAGTGAAACCCTAGAATCCAAAGCTCTGATACCAAATGTTATGAAACCAACTCACAAAAAGATAGAAAAGATCGTTCAACGCCTTATAATTTAGCCTCTTCGAGGGGACAACCTCCTTTACGTTACACAAATGAATAATTCTTGGATGAATCAAATGACAAAACCTCCTTTCTATATATAGGAGTCTAAGGGGTCACAATATAACCAAGCTGACCTAACAATAATAATATAAAGGCACAAAAATAACAATAGAGGGATTCTATGGGGCACAATAATAACAATATGGGGACAATAGGGGCACAACAATATTATTAAGGGATATAATGATAATAGTAATGGGGGAATCACTACTATTATAGGGTCCTAACAGATTTCCTTGATGATGTTTTCAATTTCATTCTTTTGGGCGAAAGGATATTGGTATGGGCACACATTAGGTGGTTGGTCCCCTCGGACCAAAGGGATGCTATGATCATGTTCAACCCTAGAGGGTGGAAGCTATTTATGTTTGTCAAATCATTACTGGTGGCACTCTAAGACCAATTTCATATCATGATGAATATGAGGAGTAGTGGATTTAATGGCCTAGATGGCATTAAATTGGGTGATGAATTTGTGATGGCCCTTTTTCAAAAGATTTTCCATTCAATGTGAGTTGGTGATAGTAGGAGCACCTGCCTAGATTCCACATAATGTATGAATGTGGTCGTTCTGCTTAAAGCTCATATATGACTCTTAGAAATCCATTGTGATCGGTCCCAGTGTGCGAATCCATTCAATACCCAAGACAATATCACAACCACCCATTTTAGCAGAAAACATGTGGGTCTTTAGGTGGTAGTCTCCCATATGAAGTTTAATATTTTCACAGTGGCCTTCACATTTCATGGCCCCCCCATCAATGATAAGGACTTGGAAATCATATACACCCCACAAAAAACAATGAACAACTTTGGTGACTCACTTATGGATAAATTTATGAGTGTTTCCACTATCGATCAATACCACTATTGGTTGATGTTTAAGAAAGCCTCAGATTTTGAGAGTTTGAGGCAAAGAAATGTCTACCAAAGGATGTAGTGAGATAACTGGTTCATCTGGCATAGCTATGAGATCATTGTCACCCTAGGTTTCCTCAAATTCATCCTCTGATTCCCCAAGGGGTGAGGTTTCCTCAGATGAGTTGTTATCAATAACATCAATTTGAAAGAATTTTGGTTCCTTGCATTTATGCCATGGGGAGTATTTTTCATCACAGTAGTAGCACAATCCTTGTTTTCTTCTTTCAACCATTTCTACTCGAGACTCATTTCTAACATTAAGTGTTTGGGTAGGGCCCTAAGCCTAGGTGGGACGGCCCATGGCTACAAAATTTGGACGAGTGGATTGGGTAGCTAAGGCGAGTTCCACCTCAATGTCCTTTTTATAGGTGTCCGTCCATGTATTTGGGTGGTGCATATAAATATGGGCCTGGATGGTTTCTTTGAGACCATTGATGAAATACTCCACGTAGAAGTCATATCCTAGACCGTCAATTTTGATCGCCAATGTCTCAAAGGTTGCAATGTATTCTTTTACTGTTCCTATCTGTCAGAGCTTAGTTAGACAACTCAAAAAGATAGATTCCTTATCAAAGAAGTCACATAGGGATTTTGAGAACATGTGCCAAGTTATGTTCCTGGGATAACATTTTTGATGCCACTCCCACCATTTCCATCTCTCTTGGTCTAAGTAAAGGGCTCGCACACATAGTTTAGTTTGATCTTCGCAGATATCATTAAGGGAAAAATATTGTTCCAATTGTGCTACTCATACTGTAGGATTAGAGGCATCAAATTTGTACATTTCCAACATGGGTGGCTGTGGGTGGGAATGTTGGTGATTTTCGTGGAAGTGAATGTGATGGTTAGATTCTCTCTCAAGGTGTCCATTAAAAATATGCTCCTCCCGATGAGATCTCTGCATCATATTGGTGAGTAGTGAAAATTGTGAGGTAATTTGGTCCATATTGCCTTGGAATTAATCCAACCTTTTTAAAGTCTCTTGATCTTATCATAGGCCATGAATTGAGATCTAGTACCTACCATACACAAATCCCTATCAATTTCTTAATAGTAGTCTTCTTGAAAAGACGGCAAGCTCAGGATCTATTTGCAGGGGTCACTTGAAGTCACTTTGGAAAAATTTGGGACCACTGGAATATTGAGGAAGAAAAGTGAATAATACCATTGCAATCAGTTTGTTGTCCTAAATATTTTGGGCTAAGTCCCTTGCAAGTGTCCCGAAATGGTCTCAAACGCTTTTTGTTACTCCAAAATTATTTTTACTCCCTGATGATCAATATTGCAGTCTCCGAATTCTAGACAACTTGATCTTGCCCAATGCCCTACGAAAATAGGGCCTGGACTGTAGTAGCAGCAACCCTCACTACACAAAGAGTCTGATCGGCACTACGAAACCCCAACTACTGAACGCGAGTTGCACAACAGCGGAAATACCCCAACTATTGGATCTGATGTGTACGATGGTGACAAAACCCCAATTACTAGATCTGATTTGCACTGCAGTGGCAGAACCCCAACTGTTGGATCTGATCTGGAAGATAAGGTAGTGGGAAATGTTTAGATAACAGAGGGAATTATGGTCATAAAGGAGTGTTAGGTGCTATAGATCGCAATATACACAAGGGTCCAATAATAGCACTCGGCCCAATATTTTAGGGTGCTAACTAAGGAGGATCGACCATACCCTTAGCTATACTACCTGACTACCCTATCGTACACGTGAGTAATCTCCCCGAGTGTTTTTCTTGGTGTATTATAGTAGCAAGACGACTAATGAATTATCTAAGGCTAGGTTTCAGGTGAGCCAAGGGGGCTTCTGATATACCCAAGGGTATGTGGAAGTGCAGTCTGTGTGTGGTTATGTTTAATGCTCTACTACTTGAAGCATAGGGGTTATAAGGGAGTCCAACAAGTGTGACCACCTCTTGTATTTCCTGTGTTCATGCCTCCCCAAATCCATAGGTTTATGCATTCAATGACAAATCTCGTGGTTTAAAGACACTGGAACATGTCCCTAGCCTAAAAAACATTTTGCGAACACTGGAGGTACAATCAGCCCTGAAAAGTGCTCTGATACCACTTGAAATGCTCTTGACCTATGAGAAATTCTAGAATACTAGAAATGCAAATAAATATAGCCCAGAACAAAGAATAAAATAAGAAAAACGACAAGTATTTTATTATTCAGAAATAGATTCAATGTTCACTTGCCTCTTCGAGGGGGCAAGCTCCAAGAAAGCAAGGCTTGATTACAGTAAGACTCGATGATATTTCCTTTACTAACTAATACTATTTATAGCTAAATGATATCCAAAACCCTAACTACTAGTGGTCTCTTGCATAACACGAGTTAACCACCTTATTTATTAACTGTGGCCTATTTACAACTAATTGTGGTCCCTTTTCTCTAATGCGGGTCAACAACATACAATTATTAATGCGGGCTTTCTTTACTCTCTAACTAACTATGATTATTACTGAGCCCATTGGGCTGATTACATAAATAAAAGGGTTAGGGTTGGACCCTAACATTCTGGAACCCCGTGAACCTGATGAAACTACTATAAAGGTATTCTAAAATATTAAGTGGGTTAAATCCTATCATTTTTTATCCCTATTAAATTCTATATTAAAATAAAAATACTTATCAATCTAAATATAAAAATCAAATCATGTGATTTCTTTCGAAAATGTTTTCAAATAATTAACATAAATTCTAGTTTTATTATAGTTGGTGTATTTTAATTATTGGATTGGTTTACCAAATAATTAAGAAAAAATTTTAATTTATATTTAAAAAAATAAAATTAAAATAAATAAGCGTGCATTTTAATTATTTTGATTGGTTTAAAAAATTAAGATAAATAATATTGACTATATAAATAATATTCAAAATAAAAAAATAAATTAATTTATAAGGAAAAAAAATCTAGAAATTTTGGATTGATTATGAATAGCTACATTGTAAGAACACATTATATAATAGTTATTAATTTAAATTTGATAGGTGTTAGTTTACAACAAAAACATCTACAGTAAACAAAAATAAGTATAATTTTAAATATTTTAAATTATATTTTTGAAATAATAAAAATAAAAATAATTTTTTTTTTTTTCTTTCTATGTAATTAATAATAATAAGGAATATTTAGCCCCACGGGGGTAGGCGAGTTGGTAATCACACCATGGTGAAGTTCGTTAGAAAGACAGTCTAAGTACTGTAGATCACTAGTTCAATTCTGCTGGACTAACCTAGCACTGTGGAGAGGGGTGGGTGCAACTCCCAGTGGTTATAGAGGTAGCGGTTAGAATCGACCCCATGTAATGGGAGTCACAAGGCTGCCCCTGTTGCCAATTCCATTGTATACAAAAAAAAGATAAAGAAGACATATTTTTGAAAAATAATAAAATAACTAGTTCCATTTGGACAATTTAATTGGTGATTGCGTGAGAGGTGCATTGTACAACCTAGTATGACCCCGATGCGTAAGTATGTCACATCCTAAAAAAATAATAAATTTAATTTTGGCTAATGTTAGCCAAAGCATTAGCTTTAATCTTAAACTAACTTGAATATTTATATTATATATAACTTTTTACTAAGATTAATTCTTAAAATATAGCTATATATTGTTATCTACAATTTTAATGGTAATAAATTATCTTATTCTTATCATATACGTGAATTTAAATGCATCATAAATTTATCTTGAACAATTTTTTTTTACTACATTAATTTTCCAAATAAGGTAAAATTTTAAATATTTTTACTCTTTACTAGAGCCAATACCATTGTCGCTTTTCTTGTGTTGCACCTAGTATTTAATGTGGAGCTACATCAACCATATTTTCCACCTTTGTCGGACACATTAGAGAAATCCATGCAACTGGTCCCCATAGAACTCAATCTTGAAAACATTGAATATGCTATAATGGTTTGAGTCAAGGACACCAATATAAATGATACCCACCAACTACACATACAACCATATTAAGTTCTCAAAGTATGACGACATCTTCACCAAGCCAAGTGGCTCACTAGGAGAAACATGTAGCATAAGCATCCCTATCTAACGGGGTTCCTTAACATAATGGATACCATTTCTTCCAATGAGGGAAGGACTAATATAGTTGGATATTGATTTTCACCCACCTCTTCCTCTGACTCAACTATTCTCAATTTAATTGGTAGTCTTCCTATGGTTTTTTGGACCTCAAACTTCTAGTGTCGTTTTGATGCCATACATATTTTTT
Source organism: Pinus taeda (assembly GCA_000404065.3). Taxonomy (NCBI): domain Eukaryota; kingdom Viridiplantae; phylum Streptophyta; class Pinopsida; order Pinales; family Pinaceae; genus Pinus; species Pinus taeda. Next base: position 221,465 of record APFE030880545.1, read on the forward strand.
TACCATGATTCAAAGGGTAGGGGTTGCCATGGTATTCATTGGCACAAGTAAAATGTTGTATTCCATATATATTTAATTCCAATAGGCTATTATGTGTCCCAATTAGATATTGTATTCAAATATTGCACCTCCAAGAAGTTGATGTACCAACTAACCACCTCGCAACCCATAAACCTTTTGGTGCTTCAACTTCTAGGGTGAGGGTTTTCGACCTCTAGATTTATTTTTGTTGGGATTGTAGTTGGCATTGATGTCAACATGGTCATGGTTCTAACTAGGTAGCTGAGTTGGCATTGGGATGCTTTTGTTTTCATTGATGTCAACAGTATGATGTCACTCATGTTGGTTTGCATTGGAACATTTTGGCATTGATTATTGATAAGATGATGGCATTGATGGAGCTTGATAGTAGCATGATCGTCTTGGACGAGTTTTCATGTGCATTGATGGACATGTTGTGATGATTTGTTGATGTTGCAAGATAGTTGGATGGTGTTTCTACACTAGAGGATGTTGCTACATGTTGATCATACATATCTACATGTGATAGAGATGGTTTATTGCACACTAGTTGAGTTGTCAACTAGGTCTTCATTAGGTCTTCATGACTATGCTTATGAATATGAATTGTTGTAGTGATGTGGTGGCTTGATGACGGTGCTACATAGTGTTGCAGCTTGTTGTGTTGTTTGTTGGAGACTGGAGAACTTGTTGGCACACTTGACAACCTTGATTGTTGTCCTTCACGGTCAATTTGGAAATTTTTAGCACTCCTTAGTTTCCCAAGGCTGAGAAAGGAAACCAAAGAGGTAACCACAATCCAACTTTGGACTTGGAATGTAGCCATACCAAATCAGAGAGGGCTCTCTCTAAAATCAACCTCACAACCAATGGAAGTGATTGGAGAATACTAGGGTTTTCGGTTAGTTATGAGCTCAATACAATTTTGATTTGGGTAAATTTGTTGCATATGAAGAAATAGGTTTAGGAACTAGCCCAAATAGATCAAAAGATCAGTTGTAGTCATTTAAATGAGGCATGATAGATGTAATCAAGTACAAAAATGGATCTTTCGTAGTAGTATGTTGATGATGAAATCATATAGATGAAACTAAGTGAGCATACATGCATGAATTGACTTGTTTGGAAGATAAAAATACTTAAATGATAATCTCAAACAAAGAAGAGAATTTATGACACTGAATTTTGTTTATAACTTCAAAGATTAACATGAGCATAAATATGGATAGCTTCTAGAAACATATAACAATTAAATGCATAATAATAACTGAATAAAGTAATGTCACTGACCACATCACATGAATCCCACAAAAATAGTTGCAACAGTATATTAATTCTGCCAAAAAATCAAGTACATTAGTTCCAAAATGTCAGAGCTTCAAGTATCCAACCTTTTTCACTCTAAAATTAATGAAATATATACAATTATCTCATCCCTTAACTAAGGAAGTTGAGATCAACCATCTCCCTAAAGATAGAAACGATTGCATTAAATTTGGCACTCCCTGCTAGGAATAGGGACCACATTTCTAAAAATAGGGGTCAAAGATTAACTCGTATCTCTTGAATCATGACATCTATTACAAACATGAAGGATTTTTTTGTATATTAGCTTGTTTTTTATAGAACCATCTCTCATTTTTCTCAAATTCATCTGCATATCCTCGAAAGATGTGATGCACAATCATGACTAAAACACAAAATCATTAAATGTTTAAATATGTAAAACTAGGTTATAAAGATTTAGTCAAATATTCCAATCCATGACACTTGTGAAGACACTGAAAGAGGATTTTGATATGTGGCTCGTTCTTGAAAAAACTGCCTTGGGTTTCTCAAAATTCCTTTCCAGATGTTAGAAAAATGCTCCAAAACACAATGACTAAAATAGTAAAACAAATTCAAAATTTTATTTTTTTGAACATAAGCCTCAAATCTCGTTTCATATCTCCCAAATCTTAACACCTGTGCATAGAATAAAGGAATTTTTTCTTCTTTAGTATGTGATTGACAAAAACCTCATTCACTTTTGTAAAATTCATGTCCATTACTTTAAAAATTGATTTTGAAGTAAAATTGTCACTATGTGCAGCAAATGACCTCAAAAGACCCATGAGATTTTCTGATGATACTTTTGATGATGACCATGACCTTAGGCTTGTGATGAGAGTAACATATACATTATAAATTTATACATTGACTCAATAGCCTTTGTCAACCAAGAGAGATGTCGCATTTAATTTGAAAATATTATAATTTGACCTAAGTCTATAACCAATAGTGAAGAGAGTAATTTTGATCACTGTGACAATAAGACTCTAACATTGGTTCCAATGGGGATGAAAACTTCCTAGGAGATGTTAAGAACACCATAGACCAGGTAGCCTTGTTCATTGGGCAATGGAGTCACTGTAGCTAAAATCTTCAAAATGAATCAAATAAAAATAAAAATTAAACTGTACCATCAACTACAAACCCTACTGGAAATTGATACTAAAAAAGATGCTAAGAATGTTGAGCTTATTCATCACACCTTACCTACTGTAACTGATCCATAAGTGATTTGAACAAGTGAAGTTGAAGATCCAGTGTACCCAATCAAGTACGTGACTACTTGATTGATTCTTGTATTCAGCTCCACCATGCATAAAGAAATATTTAGAAGCTGGAAACTCAAAATCGAAGTCCAAAACCTATGTTGGTGAATAAAATAAAATCCACTTTTCTGATGTTTGCAAAATCCTGCCCATGAGGTCTTGAAAATCATGAAACATTACCTCTTGTTGATCAAAAAAAAAATGGGAGATGCTTTCAAATATAATGGTTGATCATTCTTCTTCATTTGGTTGATCCTTCTTAAATCATAATGCAGCAATGTGTCTTCCATACCATCCATACCAGAGACAAGATTTGTATGTTCTTGCAGATATTTAATTGAGGTAGCCAAATCAACATCAACACAAATATCTACAAGTGGTTTTTCATGTATATCAAAAAACAAATTGTCTAGGCTTTGAATTTTTTTTATATCTTGGTCATTTGAAGGCAACTGAACATGTTCATCAAACTCAAGACAACAAGCCTGTTGTACACTATTTTTGACCTCAACAGATAAATCATGACTCTCTAGAGCTTTTATGCAATGAAACTCAAAATTTTGATCTACACATATTTTTTTTTTGAATAAGTGACCGGAGAGTCCACAGTATGAACATTTTTATGCCAACGTTTCAAATCCCAAATGGGATCCATCATAAGGACTTAAGAATGATGATAAAACATGAACTACTATAGAGAAATAAATACTAATGAGGATAAATTTTGGATCAGCACACTGTCGGCTCAGAAATTTATTTATTAATTTTATTTTATTAATTATAAT